>JAUCBJ010000784.1:0-49575 GCA_032718475.1 Nemertoderma westbladi | reverse complement strand
CCTGGGCACCCTCCAAGAGGTGCCTCCCACCAATTCCACCAATACGGCCATAAATTTTCATATGATTATATGACTTTAAATTTTTACCCGAATTTAACTAAAATTACTGGTACTGCACAAATCATTTGATTACTTTATAGCTTTCATTAAATTCCGTTCTGTGCTGCTGGTGCCCATGTATTGAGACTTAAGCTTAGGGCATCCTTGTCCATGTCCATTTTGTTTAGTAATCCCCATTATTGGTTGTTTGCTGTAGGCCTATGTAGTAAGCAGGAGTAAGTCCAAACTAAGGTTCAACCGAATCCGAATCCAAACCGCATTTCAGAAAGTTACCACATTGTGGTCATAATGTAATATTTACTTCACTATACTGGTATTTGGTCCGCGGACTGGAGTGCTGTATAATAAAGTAGCCATATTTTAGGCCTACGTTTAAGATTCATGTTGAACCCCAAACTAAACTGCCTGGCCATAAATAAACCATCTGACAACAATACAATTATTTGCGGGACAAAATCAGCGAAGACGAAGGACCAAATGAGCTTGAAGATTTTGGTTGGTTTGGGTGACTAAATCCACTAGCAAATCTAGCCCTGGTGGACTGCATCTGCGGGGGACCAAGACCAACTCCGCTGTTTACAATTCATGGCTCCGCCACTGTAGAGGAATTGGAGGGGGGGGGGGGGGCTCCCTTCCAAGTGGGCCCCAGGCCTCCCACCAGCTTAATGCTGCCCTGCCTACTAAAGGACAGGAAGTATATGACACTCTTAAAACTATTTTATGTTACAGTTTGAGGACGGACAAGATAGTTTCCAGTCTGATGAAAACAGCTTGGATATGGAGATTAGAAACCATCAGAGCTACTCTACACATTTTGTAACCAGAAAAAAAAACAGAAAATGAACTTTTCCACTAACGTTTTTATGGACTAACTCCCCTATTATGTACATGTACGTACAAGGGCCCATTGTTGTTCTCAAAGAAAAGGATATTGTTGATCTTGACAGTGTAGCTGATAAGGTAATGGAGTGCAATGCGATCAAACTTCAACATACGCTATAGAAGAAGCCAAGCCACCCAATATGATACTTCTCGCAAATAGTTTGAGAACATACAGATACTCGGAATAATTCAGCACTCCTATAGCCAGTGATACATATCAGTGCTGATTTACATGGTACTGAAACTGGAAGGTGGTCATCTCCCCTGTGGTGATTTAGCTAAAGTAAAGTAAAGTGAAGTTATCAGTAATGTGAAACATGTTACACCGGATGCATCTGGAAAACTCTACTATATTAGCTGTTACCTATAAAGCAGGGAGGGCGACACACTAACCATGTTCCCCATATTGCCATATTCCCGTTGATCCACTGGGATTGCATAAGCACCAGCATTTAAAGTCTCTTTCCTAGAGACACAAATAGTGAAGCTGCGTTGCAGAACGATCAGGTCCTATCCACTCAGCCACAGGGACATAGGGTGTATACATACATAACAACCTTAACATAAATCCGTTCCACAATCGGCAAAGGTTTGTTTGAAATGGGAAACTTGTCATCAGGGGAAGATCAACTTTTGCCCTGTTGTCTCCATTTTAATTGGATGGAAATCCAATCAGAAAGATTTACAGCATCATCCAAGTGTATATAGATAGAGTAGATGCTATTCTGTACGTGACAATTATCCTTAATAAACAAGGTAGCCTTGCAATTGGCTTATCTCCTGAAGGGTGAATTATCTTTTTGTCTTATTTAAAACATATCACATAACATAGATATATACCATTTCTCAGATATATAATACACCATGTCCACTGCCCAGCAATATACTGCAGTACTCATGATACCTGAATACAAAGATATGTTAGTAGCACAATATATTCCAAGACATCTTAGCTTTATTCTATGCAGATAATGACAATGTTTTCCGATCCCCAAACTGATACACATTCCAAAAATACTTAATCTAACCAAACTTCACTAAAGTGATCATCACAATTCACCTGGCCCGTGTAGAAGAATCAATAACTTTGGGGGGGGGGTTGTCAGTTTCTGCATCTGTTTCTAATGCAGTGCAGTGCAGTCCTGTCCCGTCATCTACTCCAAACACTCCTCGCCCATTATCGTCTGCAACTATACAATACTAATACATCAATGAGTCGTGGTCGAGACAAATATCCCCCCCCCCACCCCAGTGCTTTTACCCCCCCCCCCCCCCCCCCCCCAATTCCTGTTACCCACCCCCCCCCCCCCCCATTCTTGTCACCCCCCCCCCCCCACATGGGAAATGAGCAGGTTATAGAGACGGCTTTTTTCTAACCAAAACAATAACCTTTGCTGTTATATCGAACAGCCGCCCTTCACTTTTCAAAAATGTGATCGGATGTCCCCCCACCCCCATTTAAAATAGTATCAAAATATCATATTGGTGGTTTTGAATTATTAGGAATAGAATATTCATGATGTGTTATACTTATTACTCTCATCACCTTATCTCAAATCCGTCAAATTTAAAACCATAATCTTTTATTTTCTACTGCCACGTAATATAGAACATAGTGAATTATCGTGAATTAAAATTATTGTACATATTTTAGGGGGTAAACGCTAAGCCTACACTTACACCTACGTTGGATGTAGGACAATTCGGTCCCGGACAATTCGGTCGCGGACAATTCGTTCCGGACAATTCGGTCACAAAGCACTAAATAAATGGGACCGAATTGTCCGGGACCGAATTGTCCGGGACCGAATTGTCCGGGAGTAGCAATGATTTGGCATTTTGGAAATGCATTCCATTAGAATCAGCGCCCTAGAAAACCTACAAATGTGAATTTATAGCATCGTATAAGTGAATTAATAATTTTGTGTTCTAACTGAAACGTGCTGGTTACTTGTTTTTTTCATTTTTTTCCTACGCAGAAAGGACTAAACAGCCATTTATGGTAATCATATCATTTTTAAATATTTTCCAATGTATTTTGCGGTCCAGAAAACCTGTATTGAAAAACAATTAGCCGAAAAATGTAACTTTCAAATTTTCTGAAAATTGTGCACTACTTGTAATTTTGGTGCTGCAATAATAACCAACCCAGTACATTTTTTCGAAAAATTTTTTCGGTCGGATCCAGACTAGTGATACCTACGTACAAACAAAAAATCAGACGTTTTCGTAACAATTTGTAGATTTTAGAGGGGGGGGGGGGGGGGGGGGGGGTCAATATATATTAATATTTGTACAACATTTTATAGCCCGGTACTAATAGGGTTAAAGGAACCAAAATAATAAACGGGAGAAAGGAAACATAATTTAATCGAGAATCAACAGTCAGATATATTGGTTGTAAGGGATCAACGAACAACTAAAATTATACCGGGGGGCTACTGTGTGTGTATTTTGAGTGAGAAGTCAATAAATATTGCATTACAGCACATATTATGGATTCTGACCCACCCAGACACATTGAGATACATATGGAAAACAGATTAATATTAATTATAACAGTCCGTTGTTGGCTCATCTCGCACCACAATAAGCATAGCATCTATATTACTGCAGTGGGATTCTGCCAAGGTGTACTTTATAAAGGACGTCTGGGATTCTGCGGTAATGTGTAGAAGTGCAGCACATAGATATTAAATCGAGATAATTCTAATACCATATAATAAGTCAAACTATGTTGACCATCCCTTTATTTTACGGTTTTTTATTATTATTAGTTTACTTTATTTGTATTAGTTATCATTTGATTTTATATTTATGGGTAAATAAATATTTAAAAATTTTACATTTAAGTCGTAAACATTCTACATCGATGCACCAATTTCGTATAGGTTCGGAGATCGCATGTGATTACTTATCCACGTTGAAACACGACGGTGTGAATGCAGATCCCTTCCAGGTTTTGAAGTAGAACACAACTGGACCTCTCCTGTTTGATTGCAGAGCCAAACATTTGTCCGAAATGTTCCAACAACATGCGGTAGGTACATCCTTTTCTACATAGTAATATAAACTTCTTCCACACATGCTTCATTGGTTAAATGCATTAAAAAAACCACGAAAATTCGCTTAAATTTTGCACTGTACTATTTTGGACCTGAAGGGACATACTCGATTTATTTTATTGCCAAAAGTGAAAAAACACGATTTTAAAAATTCTTGTTTTTTTCAATTTTATTATATTTTCAAAAATATAAAAAAGCAAATACATTTCAGAAAGTCTTTATTTTATGTTTATTTTATTTTTGTTTTATTTCTCAAAAAAAAAAAGATAAAATAACATTTAATGATTTTTTAAATTTTTTTTGGTAAACAAATATTCAAAAAAACAAGATATTGAACAGCATTGTACATTGAATGGCGGTAAATATAAAATATTGAAATATAAACTACTATAATATATTCTACCGTTATTCCTATATTACACCTTTATTCCAGTATACAGCAGTTCCAATTTTGGTAGTGCTAAAATAATTCGCCGAAGTTGGAAACTTAAGAATAATTAGAGAGGAACCTACTTCGCAATTCAGATGTAAAACACCCCGAAAACCTTGTCCTCTAAATCAGTACCAGTACAGTAGCAAAGATAATCGATCTAAAAGCGATAAAAGCCTCTGCAAGCATAAGCATCTGAAAGGAAATAATATTTTTAGTGACAAACTCGTAAAGTGAAAATATGTTGGAAGCCTAAAATTTATTGCAGATAGATTTACAACATGGCAGGCTCGTATTGGTGGTAGTAAATGTTATTTTCAAGTGTGTAGGGACATCTTGCTGATGTTTTAGAGAAGGGCTTTGATCTATTCTTCCTGGATGGATAAAATTACTAGGAGAAAGGGTAGAATTTTCCTTTACTTTAATGGGCTTGTATCAAACTAAGTTCGATTTACAGAAGTCCCTCGATGTTTACTGCATTGAAACTGGTTATAAGTCGGTTTGTTATTAGTTGTACATTTGTCAATAAACCTTAATCGCTCAATGCAGCCGCAGCAAACAATAATCCATATACCATTTATATACCATCTATATACAATGTTGAAAATGATAAATTATCTGTTGGCTGTTGATTTAGTCAAAGTGATTGTCCTCGAACGAAAGAAGAACATTAAAACTCCATGAGGGTGTTCAAGCTCCTTGCCGTTTCGGCTTCGATGACTCGATTGTTGGCGAGTAGGAGGTCTTTAATTATGATGTTAGTGAACAACAAGATGAGTCAGAACCGTTTGATGTTGATTCTGTGTACTTACTCAAAGATGCAATAATATTAAAATCAATCATAGTAACATACTCTGGGACATGATTATTGTTTTTAAACATGATGGAATTATTCACGTTCCTATTAAAGTTAAATTTATTTATGAATTAGGTGCTGATATGGAGGGTGTATTTAGAGAAGCATTTTTTTGGCTTTTGGAAAGAAAGGTTTGAACACACAGCTGATGGTTAGTTTGTTCGAATTACAACTCGGAATCCAGAATCCAAATTGAAGAATGGGAAATCATCAGGAGAACATTGCTTAAAGATTAAATGGATTGCAAATACTTCCCTATAATGCTTGGAACTAAACAGCTTTTATTATGGTTTTGTGGTTCATGGAAAGGAGTCTCTTGACAGTAAAATCCTTCTGGACTCATTATTTTTATATTTTTCAACATTGGATGCTCTGGCTGGTGTAGACCGCTTAAATGAAATGGATCGCGTTGAACTTCTCGATATATTGCACCATTGTGGTTATCATTAATTCTAGTACTCCAAACCAATAAACAATCAGCTAGATTGCAGAGTCGTATTGCATGCAGACAGCACATAACAACTTATACAAGAATGTATAAGTTTATACACATGTTTTGTACAAGAATATACAAAAATGTTTCTTATGTTCTTTCTCATTCAAACTAGTTTGTCATTATGATGTTTTATAGTTCTTCCTGATATATATCTATAATGTTCACGCTTTTTGTCAAATTCGATGTCTCTTATCATCTTCGATTGTCAAAGTCCACTTTAAATTAAAATAAGTTGAATTTTAATTGTAACCAGAAGACATAATGATTAAGTTTTGTGATTAGGTTACAGTATGTGCCAGCATACGGTACCCAATACACGACCATCGAACAGTTGTTGTTTACTGTTAGTGTGATTAATGGGCTTCTCTGGTAGGAAGAATCCATACCGCGCACCACAAAGGTTTTCAGTACCGACTTTCCCACACTACTCTCAATAAAGTGTTTCAAATCTGTCTAGAGCTGGACTTCTAAGTACAATGTGTTTGAATTCGACTTTCTGTTCTTTCCGATGCTCATCAATAGCTCAATCATTGAACACTGACAATCTTTAAACAAATAAAAACTTGCAACTAATTGGCCTGTTAAATGCTTGGGTGATAAAAGATACCTCAAAGGAAAGGCTAAAACTGGGCAGTAACGATATTAAGAGAGAACATATAATCATTAGCCCCCCTGCAGGCCAAGTTCTACCAATGTAGAGTATACATAAATATGCAGGTTTGCTAAATTGTGTCTCCAATGCGAGTGCATCACAAATGCAGAAATTGGTGACAGAACAATTGCACAATTCAGTGATCCACAGGATTCTATAATTGATTCAGAGGACTCCATAAGATCCATTCAGAATCTATTCACAGATCTTACATGCCTATCAGGCATCTAGTACATCACTGGTGGCAAACTTCAGATTCGCCTGCCAAGGACCTAATATTGAATCTGTCAAAAAAGCCACTAAACCTAAATGTCTTGTAAGTGGCCGCCAGGTGTCATGCAATGGAAATGGCAAACTCAATGTCCATGGGTCGAGGAAGAATAAGTGTATGGGAAATGCTGCCCATGTCCATATTTCCAGCAGTAATGAGGTCACTGCTTCGACCCCAAAGACAAGCCCCAATTCCCCCATTGGTGTAGAGCCAAACATCAGGTTTTAGAAATGAATGCTTCTAGTGTACTGGATTTCTTACTATACTACCAAATAAAGAAGCTTAAACAAGTACCCAAGGCCTTAAGGAATAACTTTGCTGCATTGCTACAATTTTCATTGTGTAAATTAGAACACTGGATATTATTACATATCATTTTTTGACCGTGCACAGATAAGTTAAATAAATGACATTACACCGTCGGAATTACTGTCCGGTAGAATCTAAAACGTACCCAGGCCCAATAAAGACTCGAATATAGTCCCAGACACATATTGTATCAACATTAACGGCTATCACCAACATTGTCATGGGATGCAAATCTCAGAAATAAAAGCAATTAATTTCTAGGCCGTGTGAACATATGGCCTGACGATGTTGCTGATCCCAAATCCTTGGAACCAGGGAAATGAATAGGAAGTTCAGTGGAGGATAATATCCTCTATGCCTATGGAGGATTTCGTGTCCCAAACTTTGTTGGACAGTCGTTTTCCAATTAATTGTTAAGCTGTGCGAGCCCTTCAATATTTATTCATCGAATCATGAGGTAATTTTGTCCAGAACAATATTTCAAAACCTTACATATCCAGTATTACTACTACAGTACCTGAAATTAGAATAAATTAATGGGTGATTTACTTACCTACCTAACACCCAGAATGATTCGTTTTGTAGTATGTATTCGCGGTATTTGTAATACTGGTTTTAGAACTATCCTTTATCAACAGTCAAGCCAATTCAAATAAAATTGTACATGGGATATACAATTATAGATTCCTGGAATTCAGTAATGAAAGATGCTAAAATATATAATGTGATAAAACAGTTAACTCGATCTTCAGTCTGAACCTGCATTGAAGAAAAATAATGTCCACTGCATTGAAGAAAAATAAAGTCCACTCAGGTCAGGTCACTTGTCTCTTGGCTTTTATTTCTATATCATTTTACATAAAAATAAATGTACAAATCATCAAGGTGGTGGAATATTGAGTTTTATATTAAATAATATTATTAACCATAAGAGATGATAATACTGATAACGATCTCCGAAAGAAATGGTATAAGCCTTTATTTAAATAAAGGAAATATGAGTTAACAATAAGGTCAATAATATACAAGTCCTCAGGAATAAAGTAATAAAAAAAAATGGACTTATTTTAGATATAAAATGACTGATAAAAATGAATGAATATCCATTCGTCAGTTTATAAACATTATATTGTATTTCAGAAACTCAAACAACTCATTTCAGCACCAACATAAACAATACATGGCATACTATCGAAATTAGATCCAACCATTAATTTTGCACTCACCTTGAAGGTTCAACTTTAACATGTCTGCAGCAATATATAGCGATTTTGAATTCTTTGCAATCTGAACCACTGCCTGGGCAATTTATTTTACAATGTGCTGGGTGTATCTTCTTTTAAGTTGAAACAAGGAATGAATGATTAAATCTATGAATGGGTGATTACAAATGTTCTGAAACACAACTAATTAATCTGCATTCGTATTTGTTTGGTATAGAAAATCTATTCAGTGTAGAATTCGTTCACTTTTGAAAAATCTTCAATGGTGCTGGGCATCAGCCGGATTATTGAAGGTAAGGAAATCATTGAAAACATATATTTACTAGCAGAAGCAGAACTATCACTGGAGAGTTAAATGCAACAACATCAGCCGGATTATTATAGCCAAAGTAATATGAACAGTGTTCATTGAAAACCCCTGTGTGCCCTGTGCGGATTACACTGACTATGGGGATACTTCGCCTTCGCCATGATCATATTTAAAATGGCCCAGAACATCAAAACTCATCAAAACATTATTTACGGATAATCTGGCTAGCTAATTTACCAATACATGCTGCTGTCAATTCATGAATATAAATGAAGATGTTAACCTGCAGTGCTACAGACATCGCTTAATTTTCGCGATAGTTTATTGAACACTGATCTTCCTTTGGTAGAAATATTCGCGAGATCGCAACCGTCTAAATTTTGCACCATATGACCAATCTCTACCTCACAAAATTAAATAATAATAAAGAATAAATATAAAATAGTAGTAGAAACTGTGCTAAAGCAGGGTACACAAAGACTGGCGATATACAAAATAGTTAATTACCACCCACACAATATTAATAAGTGTCAAGGGATTAACCCTGTGTGCACTTCGACAACCAAAAAAGCAATATGCCACTCTATTAGCGATCAACCATTTTATGGCAATTATTATTACCCATCATAAAGGACTCGCTACTCAATAAAGTAAGGACAGTGATCATTGTTTCGTGACCAAAAGGTGCTAATATAAAGTATCATTAGATGTTGCGCAGTCTAGGCATTCATTATACAGTAAACTCTTATATATTGTGCCTTGAAGTGTATAGGTATGCGCTGTTTGGCACATCATTAATATCCGTGTTATCTTTATCTGGAAAGAATGCTGACATTATACCATCTAAGAACGATTATTACTCATATATTGCTAGCAAATATACTAGAAAGCCAGCAAGCTGGCTGGAAGGAGCCCGGGGGAAGAATCCTAGCCAAGACTATTACAAGTAAACCTTGTCAGTCAGCAATAAGTAAACTAAACAATTAATTGTCTAAACTATAAGGCGTGGGGCTAGCTGACTTTGTGGCTCGTCCCACATAATAAAAAATGAAACTTTGCTATGACAACACACCCGGTTCTTTTAAATTTGCGTGATTTGATTTATGCTCGCACCACTATTTGTTATAAATGTTAAAACTATCTTACGGTATGCCAATGTAGTAATGGTATTAAAATATAATTAAATTAATTTGCACTATTAATGTAATGCTTCAGCTAAAAAAAATGATGCTAATCCTATGTAATAAAAAAAATACGAATATTATTTTTAAGAACTTTCTACATATATCCTATACAAAACAATCAGCCCAATGATTCGTGGAATAATAATATAATCCTACTGCAGTGGTATATTTTATTTTGTTTATTGAAAACTCAACTATTTTCTGTCTATCCCTGAGAGCTGATAAAGGATGTGTAGACTCAGCCAGCAGCCAGCAGCAGGAGGGGTGTAGTCAAGAAATTCTGCATTGATGGAATTCTATCTCAGGCAGCCCTGCACTCAACCATTCCTACACAGCGAGCTGCTGCACCAGCTCAGGGAGGAGTTGTTACTTTACCATTGCTTTTAATTTCGCGACAAAATAATTTCAAAAAAACGAAATATATTGAATACCACACATAGAATCGATCTGATATTTTGTAACGCGATTATGAACCACCAAAGCAATTAACTTTTAAAATTTCAACAAAATCGCCACGCAGGAAGTGCCTGAACCTTGATAATTATCAGTCAGTCAGTCAGTCAGTCAGTGTTATATATCCTGAGATTTTTACAGTAAGTATCCCGCAAATTTTTACATTAAGTATCCCGCCTGTCGAGCGGGCTCCTAATTACTAATGGCAACGGCCAATTAGAGTCGAGCACCAGTCACCATATCAGCTGCATTCCTGAAGGACAGGATGGTATTATACCATGTATCAAGTTTATTAGTTTACTTGTTGATGTATGTGCATTACGGGGATAGTCTTGTAGTTATTTACGAGCAAATACTGATGTTTCGGACAGTCTGGTCGAAACTCTGAAATATAATTTGTGTGGGGTGATTCAGCTGCTATGAAATATCCCGCTAGAGGGCTACTAGGCAATGCGCCAATGGTTTAAATTATGAAATAATCCCTGTGATAATCGTGCTTCCTTCGTACTGCGCTTAGATGCCTATGAATGTGTTGGTTGTTGGTGACTTACTTTTTTAAGTATCTCCAAATATCTGGATGGCACTCGCACAATACAATAAAATACTAAGCTGATTGTGTCAAGTCAAGTAGAATGCATGCATATCCAACCAGACCCTATTATAGCATTGGAGGTGTCTGTACCCCCAAACAGTATATTTGAACAGAGCCACCTCCGTTTTGAGGGAAATCACAGCAAGTACCACGCTCTTGTGATTTGGCAGTCCCATGTAGAAAATAAGCATGGTGGACAGACAGACAGCCTGTGATTTATTGAGATGCCGTCTTAGTGGACACTAGCCTTGAAGCCATCAAAGATAATCTCGCGAAGCCATCGGGTTAAGGAGTTGTGCCGAATTTTGTCGATAAGCCGGTAGAGCATGTAAGTTGCAATGCAACATGCAGATAATAATAGAGAGGCTAATGTACTATTGAGATTTGTCAATAAAATCCCATCAACGTTTACATCTAAATCGTGAACTCAGAGATCATCACGATCTCTGAATCTTCTGGAATAAATGAATATTCCACAATGAATTTCTGAAGATTGCCATTATGATTTTTTCAATTATTAATTCGGTTATTCGTTCACTCAGGCTATTATATTTGCCAGGAAAAAACAAACAAGTGGACAGCGGTAAGTAACATTCTATATTATCTAACATGGGTATTATCTTGTGTGACCTCGATTCTGTACCCAGAATAATGTACACAAATGTATAAGCGGCATCAGTTTTAAGTCAATCTCCTGCAAATCAAATAGTATAATACTGATACAACACACTAATTAATACTATTATTGATATTTAAATTGCCAATGAAACTTGTATTGGAGTACGTTGATATAATTTACTGATGTCATTGTTATTTGAAGTCCTGTTCGAATTTATACATTTAATATTGCAATGGATAAAAATATCAACTAAAGTTTTCGCATAAATTAATAAGGTAATGCATATCTTTTTCATGATCACAATTTACTGTATGATATGATTTTCCTTGTCGTTTATTATTCAGCATAAAGCTCTTAAGAAATGTAATATCATTGCTTCTTATATGTAGTTACTACAGTAGGACTCTTTGCCATATTTAAATAATTAATAAGTTGCTTTATTTTATTCGGAGCGCTCCTCTACTGTTATCGAACATCAACGCATTTACGGTTTCTCTCAAGATAAGTGAATTTATGGGCGATTGTAATAAATAATTAATCATTAAACTATCATCTATATTATATGACTCATTAAGATAATCATATACTCGACATCAAACAACCGGGAATAAAGCTAACGAATGGTTCGTACATCTTCGCTATCTTATTTTTAATTCACTTTACTTGCTTCTTTATATTACTATTGAACTTATGAACATATCACCATGTAATCCAAATAAATACATAATCCAAAACAATAGAACCATGTTAATACCGTGGGTGGGATGGGGGTTCACTATCGTCCCGCATGATTTTCGTTAAATATCTCCAAAACACATTATTTAAATGAACAAATTTTAACTTATATGATGAAATATAAACTTATTGAATTTTCGTAAAAATATATAGACTCTTTATTCGGGAATCACGCTGTTACAAAGCAAAAATTGCAGTATTCATTTTGCAGTATTTTTTCAGCCGAAAGTTACAAATTATTATCAAATATGCATTGTACTTCTTCTCTCTAGGTTTTAATTATACGGGTTTTGCAGAATTCTGATTTAAACATCACAGGCACTTGAAATCACAAAAGTGTATTTTTCGGTGGGGCCAAAGTTTATAATCTGCTCCACCAAATTCATCATCAAATAGGAGAGCGCACCGCATGGTTCGACCAGGTATTACCGTTTTAGGCAAGATGCTTCACCATGATGTTAAGCGCGATGATAGCCTCTGAGAGACCCTATGCAAATTGAAAAGAGATTACAAAGAACTTTGTACCTGGCCTGGTCAAATGGAGAGCGCATCAGAATCGGCTGGTGATTATGCTCGGCAGAACTTGTCAAGGAAGGAAGGAAGTATCGGCATGCTGCATTGCAGCTGCATTTTTAAGAATGCTGTGCCGGCTTGTCGACAATATTGCGCCGCCACAACTCCCTATCACCCATGACATTTGCTAGATTATCCGCATCTTCAAGGCCAGTGTCCTTTAAGATGCGTCTCAAGAAAGTCAAGGGCTGTCCACCATGCTTATTCACTCCATGAGGCTGCCAAAGTACAAGATTATGCACTGGCTGGTCCTCACGGCGAAAGCAATGTCCTGCAAAGCGGAGGCGATTTTGTTCTAGTGTCAAGCTTGGGGGAACCAATGAGACACCTCCAATGTTATATAGTGTCTCGTTGGAGATGTGTGCATTGTACTTGACACAATGAACCCGGCGTAGCATTCTTGTGAATGTGCCATCCAGAGATTTGGTGTCCTCAGCAGTTAGAGCCCAGCATGGACTCCCATAGAGGAGTACTGGAACTACTGCTGCTCTAAATATCGGACGTTAAGTTTCCGATTAATTCTCGGTGACTTCCAAATCCTGGAAAGCCTATTCAAGGCTGCCCATGCCTTTCCCTTAAGAATTCGAAGGTCCTCACCTGACTTCCGGATCCATGATCCCAGGTAACAGAAGTCGTCCACATGCTCAAGCATACCATCCTTTGAGCTTATGCTCATCCGATCAGACACTTAATGAGAACTTTCAAAGTTAACTGTGAAAATTTTGGTCTTTCTGGAGTTAATAAAAAGACCAACACTAGAAGCAGCATGTTCTAATGAGCTGAGGAGCCGTTGGGCTCCCTCTAGTGATTCTGAGAGTACTCCTAAGTCATCAGCAAAGTCTAGATCAGTTACGTACTTAGCAGAATTTCCTCGACTTCTGGAGCCAGTAGGTGGAGTTATCATCACCCCATCATCATTATGATGATCTGAGAACATGCGTAGAACATAGTCAACCACAATTATGAACAAGAATGGTGCAAGTGTGTCTCCCTGGAGGACGCCCCATAACACTTCAAATGGTTCTGTGTCACCATCAACAGTAGACACAAATGTTGTCGAACCATCGTATACTGATATTATTTAGGTTATTTAGTTAGAAAAACGAAAGTTATTAATCGAATTAATCGAAATTTCAAAATTAAACGAAATATCGGTTTTTTTGGGTCTGTAACTTCGTATTTTCATTTAAATGGTTCGTATTTTTTTGCTCAATTGTGCCTAAGACTGTAAGAATGTACTTAACGATAAAATGAAAACCAACATATTTTTTCAAAAATGGCCATTACTGTGGCCAAATGGGCCTTTTTGGCCTTTCTGGTACTACTCGTTCACATCTTAATGAAATGATTTGAAATTTGGCACACGTGTTCATAAGGTTATATTGAAAAATATCGAGACATGAAAAATATCGAGAGTAAAAATAACGCGAGTAAAAACATCGAGTGTTGAAAAATAACGATAATATCGAGAGTTCAAAAAATATCGAGAGTAAAAATATCGAGGGTAAAAATATCGAGAGTAAAAATACCCAGTGTTGAAAAATATCGAGAGTAAAAATAGCGAGTGTTGAAAAATATCGAGAGTAAAAATATCGAGTGTTGAAAAATAGCGAGAGTAAAAATATCGAGTGTTGAAAAATATCGAGAGTAAAAATATCGAGTGTTGAAAAATATCGAGAGTAAAAATATCGAGTGTTGAAAAATATCGAGTGTTGAAAAACATCGAGAGTAAAAATATCGAGTGTTGAAAAATATCGAGTGTTGAAAAATATCGAGAGTAAAAATATCGAGTGTTGAAAAATATCGAGAGTAAAAATATCGAGTGTTGAAAAATATCGAGAGTAAAAATATCGAGTGTTGAAAAATATCGAGTGTTGAAAAATAGCGAGAGTAAAAATATCGAGTGTTGAAAAATATCGAGAGTAAAAATATCGAGTGTTGAAAAATATCGAGAGTAAAAATATCGAGTGTTGAAAAATATCGAGTGTTGAAAAACATCGAGAGTAAAAATATCGAGTGTTGAAAAATATCGAGTGTTGAAAAATATCGAGAGTAAAAATATCGAGTGTTGAAAAATATCGAGAGTAAAAATATCGAGTGTTGAAAAATATCGAGAGTAAAAATATCGAGTGTTGAAAAATATCGAGTGTTGAAAAATATCGAGAGTAAATATATCGATAGTAACATTTTTTTTTAAATAAGGGTTGTATGATAATTTTTTAACTAAAAATGTTCTAGAACAACAATATTTATCAACATTTGGTAGATTATACGTGTTCTAATATAATATTTAACAATATTTATAATATTTATCAAAATTTATAGCTAGCACTTCTTTTATAATATTTATTAAAAAAATAGCAAAAACTAGCTAGTATAATAAATCTGGTAAATGGGTACCCACGGTGTATTACATAATGCCATTCACTTGCACTGTTGTAACCCATGCACTGCAATATTGTTCCATAATTCTAAATAAAATGCTCAAGCAAAATGCAATATTTTTACTCTCGATATTTTTCAACAGTCGATATTTTTCAACACTCGATATTTTTACTCTCGATATTTTTCAACACTCGATATTTTCAACACTCGTTATTTTTACTCTCGATATTTTCAACACTCGATATTTTTACTCTCGATATTTTTACTCTCGATATTTTTCAACACTCGATATTTTTCAACACTCGATATTTTTACTCTCGATGTTTTTCAACACTCGATATTTTTCAACACTCGATATTTTTACTCTCGATATTTTTCAACACTCGATATTTTTACTCTCGATATTTTTCAACACTCGATATTTTTACTCTCGATATTTTTCAACACTCGATATTTTTCAACACTCGTTATTTTCGATATTTTTCATCTCGCGTTATTTTTACTCTCGATATTTTTTAATCACGTTAATTTTCAACACTCGTTATTTTTACTCTCGATATTTTTACTCTCGTTATTTTTACTCTCGATATTTTTCAAGTCTCGATATTTTTCACAATTACCGTTCATAACGATAGTGTCCTCAAAACGTATTGACAAAATTTTTCGATTTTTGAGTCTGAGGGCTTTCAGGGCCAAAACTGTTAAAATCGTCACGGACGGAACGAAACTGAAAACGAACAAACAAACTAGCTGTTGCTAGCTGTTGCAACTAAGAAAAAAGACTGGTGAGACAGTACATGTACTTGTACAGACTGAATATCATCCAGTCAAATGTCACAACACAACAAAATACCTACTATAGGTTGTCCTAAATAGTGTAGCTGTTGCACAACAAACAGATGCATGATTAGGAGATCAGTGCTTAAAGATAGGCCTTGGTTAAGGACATACAAGGCTCAAGTGATGTCCAAAATACAGTGTGCACTGCACATGGTAAGTTTAAAGGGCTGTAATAAATAAATAATTAAATTATATCAGGTTTAGCAAATGAAGTCTAATTTTACGTCACGCACGGAAAATAGTTTGAGGTCCTGTATCTCAATCTTAGATCGTAGATAATCGTAGATAGAAAACCACAACGAATTTTAAAAACACTTTTGGATATTTTTTTCCGCCACTTCAAATTATTACCAAAAGTTCTAATTTTTCTTGAATAACATGAATAAGTAGAATTGGCAAAATCGTATTACAAACACCGGCAAATAAATGATCTGGATTTCAATTTCATGCCAATAAAACATACTTGATGTAATATTTCTGACACAGGGGAAGGAAAAGCCGAATTTTTTGAATAAAAATATTTATAGAACTTGAAAATTGAATAGTTTGGCCATCATACTATGGAACAAAGTTATACATCTGTACGGTGATTTCAACTATTTACCTTCTGGTTGACACGTTTTCAACCCTGTCCAAAAAGGGTTAATATCAAAGGAAATCAATTGTATGTTGTCAGTTATTAGTCAAACATTAAATCAATCGCAGTGGTTATATTTTCAAATAATATGATAAACACCAATTATACATGAATCATGACTGGCTACGAGTTTGATCTATGAAATTAAATAGGCTTTACCATGTGTTTTTAGCTTTGTTCTAATGCAATTCACATGCTGATCAAACCACCACAAACTACCATATAACTTATTTGAAGAAGTATAATAAACCTATTTAATGTGCGTGCAATATACATTTATGCGAATTTTGAGATATGCACTGGACCATATAATCTTTGAGAACACAAAGAAGCTAACATTAGGAATACCAGTACCGGTAACATATAATAAAAAATATAGTATAGTCAAAAATACAATATATTATATGACTCATTCAAACAATACATTTTAGCAACTCAGACGCTCGCCGCCTTTTGAATTAATATTGTAGATTATAATATTTTTTAATGCTTCTTTGAACTTGTAAACGTTTATGAATGATAATGATTTCGGTTGGTTGTTACACTGTGGGGCGAGCCACGAAGTTGGAGGAGCCTTAGCGAACTGTCACTTTTTGTGGTGTGGGTCATTTCATTGGCAAATAATTTTTGTCTTTATTTTTTTGTCATTATTGACGTTGTTGTTTTGTCGTTACGATTTTGAAATGCTAATAATTTTGTCGGATTTGAAGCTGTCGAGTTGACAATTTGCAGGTATCAATAAGAGCAAAATTTGATATTTTTAGAAAATTTCGGACATCCTTAGTTCAACTGTCTCCCACTAGAGGGCTACATGTCTAATATTTATATGTCCTCTCATTTCTTTGCAAGTTTCAAGTTTCAAGTTTATTATATTTCATTCTCCTACTGCATAGTACATAGATACTTTAACAAACAAGAACCATAATAAAAATAAATCAACATAAAGCCCCACCCTTGCTGATAGCAGAGCTAGTGCTGCGAGGGTGGACACTTTTTACAGTAGGGGGGGCGGGGGGGGGGGGGGGGGGGGGGGGGGGGGGCGTGCTATTTGCTTATAATTTTAATTTTGAATAATTTAGAAATATATTGTAAAACTTAAATCTTCAGTAACCATCTATTTTTCACCTCGGGTAATAAAGAGCAAGAGACAATATTAAAGAAAGAAAATAAAAATTGTTGAAACAAACAGAGAATAACCATTACAAGAGAAGAAAGTGGTGGAAGATCGAAATATAAGAACGAACAGTAGGTATAAAAAATGTGACTAAGAGGATATTCAAATGTTTATTAGGAAAATATTTTAGACCGAGCTGTTATAAATTTGAAAAAATTGACCTTTTTAGAGCAGATGAAAATTTGTTTTTTGATTTTTTTGAACGAATGTCGAGTGGCACCGAGTTCCAAATGACAGGACCTCGAAAACTCAGGGATCGTTGGGAAGAGCTAAGATTAAAAAGAGGAGTTGTGAAGTCACCACGAACAGAAGAACGAGTATAGTAGTTGTGTACAGTAGATTGTTTAGTGAATAGTTTACCAAGAGTCGAAGAAGGACATATAGTTTCGGAGTTAATATCGTACATGAATTTTGCGACGGAGTGTTCGTATAGTTTGTTAATGGGTAGTATATTCAGTTTTTTGTAAAGCGGCAAGGAAGATGATCGATAGTGGCATTTAATCCGTTTAAGCTGAAACTTGGCAGATTTGCACTAGGCAATTAGCTGTGTCATTCAAAGAAGCAATTATCTAGTCTGCCGCTAGGGAGCAAAATGTCTGATAGTGAACTCTTGCGGACGAAAGTTTCTAGCGGGCGAAGAATGGAAGGGGGCGATGATGGGCGTTCGCGGCCATTTCAACCATTGCTATCTATCTATATATAGATTGCACGGAATCCTAACTCTCTCTCTCCTTTCCTGGCTAGCCCTGCTGTCCGCCTTCTAATACAGTAAATATTTTCTTGACCAGCACCCATTTATTTTAATTATAATTTGATTGTAATAATAATAATTACAGTTATATTTACTTATTCAGGCAAAAATTTGCTTAACTTGCATGATTATTCAAGCCATTTTCGAACATATTGAATGTTTTACATTTAAAGAATAATGTTAAGTCTAAAATTTAATGTATTTATTTACAAATATTAGAAATCGACCTATAATTAACATAAAGTCCACGCCCATGGATACTTAATTCTCTCACTCACTGTTGCACATAGTTTCGCTTACTGATGCCGCTATGTATCATTGTAATATCATTGCTTCTTATATGTAGTTACTACAGTAGGACTCTTTGCCATATTTAAATAATTAATAAGTTGCTTTATTTTATTCGGAGCGCTCCTCTACTGTTATCGAACATCAACGCATTTACGGTTTCTCTCAAGATAAGTGAATTTATGGGCGATTGTAATAAATAATTAATCATTAAACTATCATCTATATTATATGACTCATTAAGATAATCATATACTCGACATCAAACAACCGGGAATAAAGCTAACGAATGGTTCGTACATCTTCGCTATCTTATTTTTAATTCACTTTACTTGCTTCTTTATATTACTATTGAACTTATGAACATATCACCATGTAATCCAAATAAATACATAATCCAAAACAATAGAACCATGTTAATACCGTGGGTGGGATGGGGGTTCACTATCGTCCCGCATGATTTTCGTTAACCCTATTAAACCCGGGGGGGGGGTCAATATGACCCCCCCCGTGGTTTTTTTATTATAATTCTGAAACAAACGCAGTAGGGAATCTGAAATTTTATGACTTTTCCTAAAAATCTATTGTCTTCCTAGTAGTGAAAACCGTTTTCAAAAATATTGGGTACTTTTCGAGTTATAGCACCATTTTTTAACCCTACTTTTGGCACTTTTTTTGAGATGTTTTTTGAAAATTACATTTCATTAAATATGAATTGTAACATCTCTAATTTTGATTTACACCGGTTTTTTGGTGTTAGAAATTTGATGGAATTCATATCAATTGATTTAGATATTTCAAACTTGTATTTTTCGGCGGGTATCAAATTTTGGTGCCAGCACCAAATTTTGAAATAAGTCAATTTTGTAAATTGAACGTTTGAAACTTGTTTTTTACGCAATTGGGGTTTTTTGGGCTTCTGGATTCGATGAAATATTATACGAGTTGCACCAAGCGTATCAAACTTGTATTTTTCGGTGCTGTGTGCAAATTTTGGTGCTAGCACGAAATTTTGAAAATCCACTCAATAGATAAAATTGCTTGTGACAATTTATTTCTTGCGTTTTAGAGGTTTATGGCTGTTCTGAATTCAATGGAAAATATAATTATCGAACTAGACATCTCAAACTTGTATTTTTCGGATGTGGGTGCAAAATGTGGTGCTAGCACCAAATTTTGAAAACCATCAAATATATCAATTGATTGTGTCACCTTGTTTCTTGCGTTATACGGGTTTGTGATGGTTCTGAATTCAATGGAATCAGTAACAATTTCATAAGAGTTCTCAAACTTGTATTTTTCGCCGGTGGGTGAAAATTGTTGTGCCAGCACCAAATTTTGGAAAATATGCAAATTGATAAGTAGATAGTATCACCTTGTTTCTTGCGTTATACGGGTTTATGAGGGTCCTGAATCCGATGGAATCAATAAAAACAGCACTGGACATCGCAAACTAGTACTTTTTAGTGATGGGTACGAAATTTGGTGCTAGCACCAAAATTTGCCAAATTACGCCGAAAAATACAAGTAGCAATGATCTGGCATATTAGAAATGTATTCCATTAGAATCAGCGCCCTCGAAAACCTGAAAATGTGAATTTATAGCATCGTATAAGTGAATTAAAAATTTTGTGTTCTAACTGAAAAGTGCTGGTTACTTGTTTTTTTCATTTTTTTCCTACGCAGACAGGAATAAACAGCCATTTATAGTAATCATATCATTTTTTAATATTTTCCAATGTATTTTGCACCCCAGAAAACCTGTATTGAAAAATAATTAGCCGAAAATGTAACTTTCAAATTTGGTGAAAATTGTGCACTACTTGTAATTTTGGTGCTGCAATATAACCACACCAGTACATTTTTTCGAAAATTTTTTTTTTCGGTCGGATCCAGACAAGTGATACCTACGTACAAACAAAAAATCAGACGTTTTCGTAAATATTTGTAGATTTTAGAGGGGGGGGGTCAATATGACCCCCTCCCGGTATTTGTACAACATTTTATAGCCCGGTACTAATAGGGTTAAATATCTCCAAAACACATTATTTAAATGAACAAATTTGAACTTATATGATGAAATATAAACTTATTGAATTTTCGTAAAAATATATAGACTCTTTATTCGGGAATCACGCTGTTACAAAGCAAAAATTGCAGTATTCATTTTGCAGTATTTTTTCAGCCGAAAGTTACAAATTATTATCAAATATGCATTGTACTTCTTCTCTCTAGGTTTTAATTATACGGGTTTTGCAGAATTCTGATTTAAACATCACAGGCACTTGAAATCACAAAAGTGTATTTTTCGGTGGGGCCAAAGTTTATAATCTGCTCCACCAAATTCATCATCAAATAGGAGAGCGCACCGCATGGTTCGACCAGGTATTACCGTTTTAGGCAAGATGCTTCACCATGATGTTAAGCGCGATGATAGCCTCTGAGAGACCCTATGCAAATTGAAAAGAGATTACAAAGAACTTTGTACCTGGCCTGGTCAAATGGAGAGCGCATCAGAATCGGCTGGTGATTATGCTCGGCAGAACTTGTCAAGGAAGGAAGGAAGTATCGGCATGCTGCATTGCAGCTGCATTTTTAAGAATGCTGTGCCGGCTTGTCGACAATATTGCGCCGCCACAACTCCCTATCACCCATGACATTTGCTAGATTATCCGCATCTTCAAGGCCAGTGTCCTTTAAGATGCGTCTCAAGAAAGTCAAGGGCTGTCCACCATGCTTATTCACTCCATGAGGCTGCCAAAGTACAAGATTATGCACTGGCTGGTCCTCACGGCGAAAGCAATGTCCTGCAAAGCGGAGGCGATTTTGTTCTAGTGTCAAGCTTGGGGGAACCAATGAGACACCTCCAATGTTATATAGTGTCTCGTTGGAGATGTGTGCATTGTACTTGACACAATGAACCCGGCGTAGCATTCTTGTGAATGTGCCATCCAGAGATTTGGTGTCCTCAGCAGTTAGAGCCCAGCATGGACTCCCATAGAGGAGTACTGGAACTACTGCTGCTCTAAATATCGGACGTTAAGTTTCCGATTAATTCTCGGTGACTTCCAAATCCTGGAAAGCCTATTCAAGGCTGCCCATGCCTTTCCCTTAAGAATTCGAAGGTCCTCACCTGACTTCCGGATCCATGATCCCAGGTAACAGAAGTCGTCCACATGCTCAAGCATACCATCCTTTGAGCTTATGCTCATCCGATCAGACACTTAATGAGAACTTTCAAAGTTAACTGTGAAAATTTTGGTCTTTCTGGAGTTAATAAAAAGACCAACACTAGAAGCAGCATGTTCTAATGAGCTGAGGAGCCGTTGGGCTCCCTCTAGTGATTCTGAGAGTACTCCTAAGTCATCAGCAAAGTCTAGATCAGTTACGTACTTAGCAGAATTTCCTCGACTTCTGGAGCCAGTAGGTGGAGTTATCATCACCCCATCATCATTATGATGATCTGAGAACATGCGTAGAACATAGTCAACCACAATTATGAACAAGAATGGTGCAAGTGTGTCTCCCTGGAGGACGCCCCATAACACTTCAAATGGTTCTGTGTCACCATCAACAGTAGACACAAATGTTGTCGAACCATCGTATACTGATATTATTTAGGTTATTTAGTTAGAAAAACGAAAGTTATTAATCGAATTAATCGAAATTTCAAAATTAAACGAAATATCGGTTTTTTTGGGTCTGTAACTTCGTATTTTCATTTAAATGGTTCGTATTTTTTTGCTCAATTGTGCCTAAGACTGTAAGAATGTACTTAACGATAAAATGAAAACCAACATATTTTTTCAAAAATGGCCATTACTGTGGCCAAATGGGCCTTTTTGGCCTTTCTGGTACTACTCGTTCACATCTTAATGAAATGATTTGAAATTTGGCACACGTGTTCATAAGGTTATATTGAAAAATATCGAGACATGAAAAATATCGAGAGTAAAAATAACGCGAGTAAAAACATCGAGTGTTGAAAAATAACGATAATATCGAGAGTTCAAAAAATATCGAGAGTAAAAATATCGAGGGTAAAAATATCGAGAGTAAAAATACCCAGTGTTGAAAAATATCGAGAGTAAAAATAGCGAGTGTTGAAAAATATCGAGAGTAAAAATATCGAGTGTTGAAAAATAGCGAGAGTAAAAATATCGAGTGTTGAAAAATATCGAGAGTAAAAATATCGAGTGTTGAAAAATATCGAGAGTAAAAATATCGAGTGTTGAAAAATATCGAGTGTTGAAAAACATCGAGAGTAAAAATATCGAGTGTTGAAAAATATCGAGTGTTGAAAAATATCGAGAGTAAAAATATCGAGTGTTGAAAAATATCGAGAGTAAAAATATCGAGTGTTGAAAAATATCGAGAGTAAAAATATCGAGTGTTGAAAAATATCGAGTGTTGAAAAATAGCGAGAGTAAAAATATCGAGTGTTGAAAAATATCGAGAGTAAAAATATCGAGTGTTGAAAAATATCGAGAGTAAAAATATCGAGTGTTGAAAAATATCGAGTGTTGAAAAACATCGAGAGTAAAAATATCGAGTGTTGAAAAATATCGAGTGTTGAAAAATATCGAGAGTAAAAATATCGAGTGTTGAAAAATATCGAGAGTAAAAATATCGAGTGTTGAAAAATATCGAGAGTAAAAATATCGAGTGTTGAAAAATATCGAGTGTTGAAAAATATCGAGAGTAAATATATCGATAGTAACATTTTTTTTTAAATAAGGGTTGTATGATAATTTTTTAACTAAAAATGTTCTAGAACAACAATATTTATCAACATTTGGTAGATTATACGTGTTCTAATATAATATTTAACAATATTTATAATATTTATCAAAATTTATAGCTAGCACTTCTTTTATAATATTTATTAAAAAAATAGCAAAAACTAGCTAGTATAATAAATCTGGTAAATGGGTACCCACGGTGTATTACATAATGCCATTCACTTGCACTGTTGTAACCCATGCACTGCAATATTGTTCCATAATTCTAAATAAAATGCTCAAGCAAAATGCAATATTTTTACTCTCGATATTTTTCAACAGTCGATATTTTTCAACACTCGATATTTTTACTCTCGATATTTTTCAACACTCGATATTTTCAACACTCGTTATTTTTACTCTCGATATTTTCAACACTCGATATTTTTACTCTCGATATTTTTACTCTCGATATTTTTCAACACTCGATATTTTTCAACACTCGATATTTTTACTCTCGATGTTTTTCAACACTCGATATTTTTCAACACTCGATATTTTTACTCTCGATATTTTTCAACACTCGATATTTTTACTCTCGATATTTTTCAACACTCGATATTTTTACTCTCGATATTTTTCAACACTCGATATTTTTCAACACTCGTTATTTTCGATATTTTTCATCTCGCGTTATTTTTACTCTCGATATTTTTTAATCACGTTAATTTTCAACACTCGTTATTTTTACTCTCGATATTTTTACTCTCGTTATTTTTACTCTCGATATTTTTCAAGTCTCGATATTTTTCACAATTACCGTTCATAACGATAGTGTCCTCAAAACGTATTGACAAAATTTTTCGATTTTTGAGTCTGAGGGCTTTCAGGGCCAAAACTGTTAAAATCGTCACGGACGGAACGAAACTGAAAACGAACAAACAAACTAGCTGTTGCTAGCTGTTGCAACTAAGAAAAAAGACTGGTGAGACAGTACATGTACTTGTACAGACTGAATATCATCCAGTCAAATGTCACAACACAACAAAATACCTACTATAGGTTGTCCTAAATAGTGTAGCTGTTGCACAACAAACAGATGCATGATTAGGAGATCAGTGCTTAAAGATAGGCCTTGGTTAAGGACATACAAGGCTCAAGTGATGTCCAAAATACAGTGTGCACTGCACATGGTAAGTTTAAAGGGCTGTAATAAATAAATAATTAAATTATATCAGGTTTAGCAAATGAAGTCTAATTTTACGTCACGCACGGAAAATAGTTTGAGGTCCTGTATCTCAATCTTAGATCGTAGATAATCGTAGATAGAAAACCACAACGAATTTTAAAAACACTTTTGGATATTTTTTTCCGCCACTTCAAATTATTACCAAAAGTTCTAATTTTTCTTGAATAACATGAATAAGTAGAATTGGCAAAATCGTATTACAAACACCGGCAAATAAATGATCTGGATTTCAATTTCATGCCAATAAAACATACTTGATGTAATATTTCTGACACAGGGGAAGGAAAAGCCGAATTTTTTGAATAAAAATATTTATAGAACTTGAAAATTGAATAGTTTGGCCATCATACTATGGAACAAAGTTATACATCTGTACGGTGATTTCAACTATTTACCTTCTGGTTGACACGTTTTCAACCCTGTCCAAAAAGGGTTAATATCAAAGGAAATCAATTGTATGTTGTCAGTTATTAGTCAAACATTAAATCAATCGCAGTGGTTATATTTTCAAATAATATGATAAACACCAATTATACATGAATCATGACTGGCTACGAGTTTGATCTATGAAATTAAATAGGCTTTACCATGTGTTTTTAGCTTTGTTCTAATGCAATTCACATGCTGATCAAACCACCACAAACTACCATATAACTTATTTGAAGAAGTATAATAAACCTATTTAATGTGCGTGCAATATACATTTATGCGAATTTTGAGATATGCACTGGACCATATAATCTTTGAGAACACAAAGAAGCTAACATTAGGAATACCAGTACCGGTAACATATAATAAAAAATATAGTATAGTCAAAAATACAATATATTATATGACTCATTCAAACAATACATTTTAGCAACTCAGACGCTCGCCGCCTTTTGAATTAATATTGTAGATTATAATATTTTTTAATGCTTCTTTGAACTTGTAAACGTTTATGAATGATAATGATTTCGGTTGGTTGTTACACTGTGGGGCGAGCCACGAAGTTGGAGGAGCCTTAGCGAACTGTCACTTTTTGTGGTGTGGGTCATTTCATTGGCAAATAATTTTTGTCTTTATTTTTTTGTCATTATTGACGTTGTTGTTTTGTCGTTACGATTTTGAAATGCTAATAATTTTGTCGGATTTGAAGCTGTCGAGTTGACAATTTGCAGGTATCAATAAGAGCAAAATTTGATATTTTTAGAAAATTTCGGACATCCTTAGTTCAACTGTCTCCCACTAGAGGGCTACATGTCTAATATTTATATGTCCTCTCATTTCTTTGCATTTAATCCGTTTAAGCTGAAACTTGGCAGATTAGCACTAGGCAATTAGCTGTGTCATTCAAAGAAGCAAATCTATCTGCAATTATCTAGTCTGGCGCTAGGGAGCAAAATGTCTGATAGTGAACTCTTGCGGACGAAAGTTTCTAGCGGGCGAAGAATGGAAGGAGGCGATGATGGGCGTTCGCGACCATTTCAACCATTGCTATCTATCTATATATAGATTGCACGGAATCCTAACTCTCTCCTTTCCTGGCTAGCCCTGTTGTCCGCCTTCTAATACAGTAGATATTTTCTTGACCAGCACCCATTTATTTTAATTATAATTTGATTGTAATAATAATAATTACAGTTATATTTACTTATTCGGGCAAAAATTTTGCTTACCTTGCATTATTATTCAAACCATTATTCAAACATATTGAATGTTTTACATTTAAAGAATAATGTTAAGTCTAAAATTTAATGCATATATTTACAAATATTAGAAATCGACCTATAATTAACATAAAGTCCACGCCCATGGATACTTAATTCTCTCCCTCACTGTTGCACATAGTTTCGCTTACTGATGCCGCTATGGGACTCTACTGACTACTACATCACTCGAAATAATGTAAGTAATAATGCCTTCAGCAAAATCAGTCAAATGTAACAGTTACATGCTTGGTAAGCAAAGCTCAACCTCCATTTATATTCATTAACTGCTTTCTGCTAGAGGATATCAGACGTGTCGGTCGATAGCGGATCGACCTACAGTGCGACAGAAGGCCTACTCAAAAGCGTGTCACCCATCTGATAGGCCTTTGCGATGCAAAATAATTCCATAGTTGAAATGTAATAAGGAGGGGGACCTGACACATTAGTAGATCCACTTAAAATCCACCCGAGAGCGTTTCTATATCATTGTAACTCATTGGAGTAAAAACCGCGTACTGTGTGTGAAAGGTTTAGTAGTAGGTAACACAGTTACCGTTTATGGTTATGTAAACTCGTTAATGTGTTCGGTTTAGTAACCCAGGTACCGTTTATGGTTATGTAAACCCGTTAATGCGTTTGGTTGTGTAATCCAGTTACTGTTTATGGTTATTTAAACTGGGTAATGTATTTGGTTAAGTAACCCAATTACCGTATTATGATATGGTTATGTAAACCCGTTAATGTGTTTGGTTTAGTAACCCAGTTACCGTTTATGGTTATGTAAACCCGTTAATGCGTTTGGTTGTGTAATCCAGTTACTGTTTATGGTTATTTAAACTGGGTAATGTATTTGGTTAAGTAACCCAATTACCGTATTATATGATATGGTTATGTAAACTCGGTAATGTGTTTGGTTAAGTAACCCAGTTACCGTATATGATATGGTTATGTAAACTCGGTAATGTGTTTGGTTAAGTAACCTAGTTACCGTTTATGGTTATGTAAACTCGGTAATGTGTTTGGTTAAGTAACCTTGTTACCGTTTATGGTTATGTAAACTCGTTAATGTGTTTGGTTTAGTAACCCAGTTACCGTTTATGGTTATGTAAACCCGTTAATGTGTTTGGTTTAGTAACCCAGTTACCGTTTATGGTTATGTAAACCCGTTAATGTGTTTGGTTAAGTAACCCAGTTACCGTATATGATATGGTTATGTAAACTCGGTAATGTGTTTGGTTAAGTAACCTAGTTACCGTTTATGGTTATGTAAACTCGGTAATGTGTTTGGTTAAGTAACCTAGTTACCGTTTATGGTTATGTAAACCCGTTAATGTGTTTGGATTAGTAACCCAGTTACCGTTTATGGTTATTTAAACTGGGTAATGTGTTTGGTTAAGTAACCCAGTTACCGTATATGGTTATGTAAACTCGTTAATGTGTTCGGTTTAGTAACCCAGTTACCGTATATGGTTATGTAAACTCGGTAAATGTGTTTGGTCAATTAACCCAGTTACCGTTTATGCCTATATGGTTATGTAAACTCGGTAATGTGTTTGGTTAAGTAACTTAGTTGCCGTTTATGGTTATGTAAACCCGTTAATGCGTTTTGTGAAGTAACCTAGTTACCGTTTATGGTTATGTAAACCCGTTAATGTGTTTGGTTAAGTAACCAGTTGCCGTTTATGGTTATGTAAATCCGTTAATGTGTTTGGTTAAGTAACCCAATTACCGTATTATATGATATGGTTATGTAAACTCGGTAATGTGTTTGGTTAAGTAACCAGTTGCCGTTTATGGTTATGTAAACCCGTTAATGTGTTTTGTGAAGTAACCTAGTTACCGTTTATGGTTATGTAAACTGGGTAATGTGTTTGGTTAAGTAACCCAGTTACCGTTTATGGTTATGTAAACGCGGTAATGTGTTTGGTTACGTAACCCAGTTACCGTTTATGGTTATGTAAACTGGGTAATGTGTTTGGTTAAGTAACCCAGGTACCGTTTATGGTTATTTAAACTGGGTAATGTGTTTGATTAAGTAACCCAGTTAACGTTTATGGTTATGTAAATCCGTTAATGTGTTTGTTTAAGTAACCCAGTTAATTTTCGCTTTCAATCTTTAGCTTGAAGCGTTTAAAAAAGTGTCTCCGTCGATATTGTACCAGTCGTACTGCATGTTGAATTTTGTTAAAGTCTCACGTCTTTAAAATGAAAGCAATTACGGATACTATGGCCGATGTAGGTCGATGGATTATGTCTTATGAAAAATATGCATCATAAAATTATATTTATATTTACAAAATATTTAAAATAACGTTTAGGACCTATAGCTTATATTATAATGTTAAGTTGTTTAAATGCCTTTTTACATTAAACAGATCACTAGCCAAAATCGTATTATGAATTTGATTGTGGTGAATGAATATCATTGTATTATTTATTATAATATAGTCCGTTATAGTTACCCTTTCAATTAGATTAGGCCTACTTGAGACGACACAATTAAGTATTATACAGGTAATTATCATCATGTAATATAAGCTATATAAGCTGTACGTGCCACACTAATTTCGATATGCCTCAAAATCATAAAACGTTCCATTATCTCTATTGATTAGGAATGAGTCTCAATTCGGCGCCAAGATATTGGTGGACAATGATCCTAAATGTAGAACCAAACATGAATTATAATTAATCAATTGTTTCCAATATCCAATAATAACTTTATAATTGTAGATTTTAATTGAATATATTTTGAATTGAATAATTTTTTTAATAACTTTAATGCTTAATGTGGTTAATTAACCTATTGTAACAAATATTCGTGGGGTAAAGGATATAGAAACATAAATTAGCACAGATGGTGCACTTCTACGTAAAGTACATTGAACAAAATAATAAATCCCTAATAATGTAAGTATTTTCTCTATAAAACCGTTCCGTAGGTTTATGGATAAAAATAATATTACAGTAATAAATTTATATGACATACATGTACTTTATTTAACTTACATAGGAAACCAACCTGGTGTATTCTACACATGGTCCAGATCCGGCTCCGGCTCCGGCTACGGTATGTACTAATAGGAGTTAGTGGCGCAAAATATTTGTTAATACCTTGGCCGTGTGGTTTTCGAAATTAAATAATTTACAAAATGTAATTTAAAAAATTAACATTACATATTCTAGATATTACTAGTTGAGCCACGATCTGCCTAATAAATATAATAATATCGATAAAAAATTGAAATTAGTTTCTGCATTAGTTATTTGTTATTAATCGTCGCATTATGCAATGTTCCCTATAAATGATATTTTCAAACGACTCGTAACTCGTACTGTTGCATAAAAACCTTCAATTATCAAGCTATAAAATAAAAGGGGTAAAAATCCTACAATTAATAATGCAATTCATCGAAACAGTAGTTTATAGATAAAGATGAAATTAAATCAAACATTTTCAATCAAATAGTCCATTGTTTTTCTAAATGTATTGTAGGTCTAACTATGATTATGACGGCAGTCTATTTTTTTTATAAAAGCTGACCCTCTACGCTCTCCCTCCAGACACCGTGATTGTGATTGCATGAACAACCTATTGAATCGTACTTTGCACTTTGCGCTATAAAGTTTTACGTTATATCATTCGTTAATCCTGGTATGCGGCATGCGCTGCGCAATGAAGCAATTTCCCAATCAGGGATAAAAGTATTAATGTGAAGTGTTTGATTATCGGCAGTCGCAGCTTGAAATGGATATGTCCCTTATTGTAAGCGTGCTGATAGGCTTCAGTGGCTAATAATTGTTACATTACTCAATCCAATTCAGTTTTATGGAATTCAATCAATTCCATTTTATGGCGGCTTACAATACCGGTACCGCATCAGTACTGCAGTACGTACGCAGGTAGTAATCACTACAGCACTATACCAAAGGGGCCTGCGGCTAATTTAAATCCCTCTATTAATCTGAATAATTTATGATTAAAATATATAGCCTTTCCGGTGTAATTATTAGAATTTAATAGGAAAGTGAGAGGCTGCAATATGTGCTGTTGACGTATCAGAACGGATGAGGGCCGTGGCGGTAGTTGTATTAAAGCATATTGATGGAGTGCGGAGTGGAGTGCAATTTATACATACGACAACATTCAGTATACCCGATGTGGGGCCTACGCGCAGCACGTGAGATTAATTTATGTTAAGGATCAATTCGAGAGGATTATTTCAACAAAATATGCGCTGATTTCCCTGATAAATTATTCGCTCTAGCGGCAGACTGGTTTCCTGCAGACAGCCGATAAACCCTCAGAAAGAATTATCCTTATGTGACAGCATAATGAAGAACTGCACATGGTTCAGCGTACTAAGAATCATATATCTGTTGGTCTAGTGTAGTACTGTAGTATATATATAGCCCAGTTTTCAGATCGAAGGACGTTTAATGTTTAAACATTTACCGAGAATCCATTGGTGTCTAAACTCCCTAAAGAACCAAATTTGTGGTCCTACAGTACTATATTGATATATACAAATTGTCTTGGAATATCTAGTAGACAGACGCGGACCTTTACGCGATTTCGCGCTTGTTTGAAAAGACTTAGCCCGTAACATTCTTCTTACATAATTTATAATAATATTAATTATAATAATATTTATAATGATATTATATTTATTTATTTATTTTATCAACATTGGGCAACTTAATGGGCAACTCAGGGGCAACTTAATGCCCCTGATGAATGAATAGTAATACAATAAGAATAAACAGGATAAGCCAAAATAAACAATCTCAAATTAACAATAAACAGGATAAGCCAAAATAAACAATCTCAAATTAACAATAAACAGGATAAGCCAAAATAAACAATCTCAAATTAACAATAAACAGGATAAGCCAAAATAAACAATCTCAAATTAACAATAAACAGGATAAGCCAAAATAAACAATCTCAAATTAACAATAAACAGGATAAGCCAAAATAAACAATCTCAAATTAACAATAAACAGGATAAGCCAAAATAAACAATCTCAAATTAACAATAAACAGGATAAGCCAAAATAAACAATCTCAAATTAACAATAAACAGGATAAGCCAAAATAAACAATCTCAAATTAACAATAAACAGGATAAGCCAAAATAAACAATCTCAAATTAACAATAAACAGGATAAGCCAAAATAAACAATCTCAAATTAACAATAAACAGGATAAGCCAAAATAAACAATCTCAAATTAACAATAAACAGGATAAGCCAAAATAAACAATCTCAAATTAACAATAAACAGGATAAGCCAAAATAAACAATCTCAAATTAACAATAAACAGGATAAGCCAAAATAAACAATCTCAAATTAACAATAAACAGGATAAGCCAAAATAAACAATCTCAAATTAACAATAAACAGGATAAGCCAAAATAAACAATCTCAAATTAACAATAAACAGGATAAGCCAAAATAAACAATCTCAAATTAACAATAAACAGGATAAGCCAAAATAAACAATCTCAAATTAACAATAAACAGGATAAGCCAAAATAAACAATCTCAAATTAACAATAAACAGGATAAGCCAAAATAAACAATCTCAAATTAACAATAAACAGGATAAGCCAAAATAAACAATCTCAAATTAACAATAAACAGGATAAGCCAAAATAAACAATCTCAAATTAACAATAAACAGGATAAGCCAAAATAAACAATCTCAAATTAACAATAAACAGGATAAGCCAAAATAAACAATCTCAAATTAACAATAAACAGGATAAGCCAAAATAAACAATCTCAAATTAACAATAAACAGGATAAGCCAAAATAAACAATCTCAAATTAACAATAAACAGGATAAGCCAAAATAAACAATCTCAAATTAACAATAAACAGGATAAGCCAAAATAAACAATCTCAAATTAACAATAAACAGGATAAGCCAAAATAAACAATCTCAAATTAACAATAAACAGGATAAGCCAAAATAAACAATCTCAAATTAACAATAAACAGGATAAGCCAAAATAAACAATCTCAAATTAACAATAAACAGGATAAGCCAAAATAAACAATCTCAAATTAACAATAAACAGGATAAGCCAAAATAAACAATCTCAAATTAACAATAAACAGGATAAGCCAAAATAAACAATCTCAAATTAACAATAAACAGGATAAGCCAAAATAAACAATCTCAAATTAACAATAAACAGGATAAGCCAAAATAAACAATCTCAAATTAACAATAAACAGGATAAGCCAAAATAAACAATCTCAAATTAACAATAAACAGGATAAGCCAAAATAAACAATCTCAAATTAACAATAAACAGGATAAGCCAAAATAAACAATCTCAAATTAACAATAAACAGGATAAGCCAAAATAAACAATCTCAAATTAACAATAAACAGGATAAGCCAAAATAAACAATCTCAAATTAACAATAAACAGGATAAGCCAAAATAAACAATCTCAAATTAACAATAAACAGGATAAGCCAAAATAAACAATCTCAAATTAACAATAAACAGGATAAGCCAAAATAAACAATCTCAAATTAACAATAAACAGGATAAGCCAAAATAAACAATCTCAAATTAACAATAAACAGGATAAGCCAAAATAAACAATCTCAAATTAACAATAAACAGGATAAGCCAAAATAAACAATCTCAAATTAACAATAAACAGGATAAGCCAAAATAAACAATCTCAAATTAACAATAAACAGGATAAGCCAAAATAAACAATCTCAAATTAACAATAAACAGGATAAGCCAAAATAAACAATCTCAAATTAACAATAAACAGGATAAGCCAAAATAAACAATCTCAAATTAACAATAAACAGGATAAGCCAAAATAAACAATCTCAAATTAACAATAAACAGGATAAGCCAAAATAAACAATCTCAAATTAACAATAAACAGGATAAGCCAAAATAAACAATCTCAAATTAACAATAAACAGGATAAGCCAAAATAAACAATCTCAAATTAACAATAAACAGGATAAGCCAAAATAAACAATCTCAAATTAACAATAAACAGGATAAGCCAAAATAAACAATCTCAAATTAACAATAAACAGGATAAGCCAAAATAAACAATCTCAAATTAACAATAAACAGGATAAGCCAAAATAAACAATCTCAAATTAACAATAAACAGGATAAGCCAAAATAAACAATCTCAAATTAACAATAAACAGGATAAGCCAAAATAAACAATCTCAAATTAACAATAAACAGGATAAGCCAAAATAAACAATCTCAAATTAACAATAAACAGGATAAGCCAAAATAAACAATCTCAAATTAACAATAAACAGGATAAGCCAAAATAAACAATCTCAAATTAACAATAAACAGGATAAGCCAAAATAAACAATCTCAAATTAACAATAAACAGGATAAGCCAAAATAAACAATCTCAAATTAACAATAAACAGGATAAGCCAAAATAAACAATCTCAAATTAACAATAAACAGGATAAGCCAAAATAAACAATCTCAAATTAACAATAAACAGGATAAGCCAAAATAAACAATCTCAAATTAACAATAAACAGGATAAGCCAAAATAAACAATCTCAAATTAACAATAAACAGGATAAGCCAAAATAAACAATCTCAAATTAACAATAAACAGGATAAGCCAAAATAAACAATCTCAAATTAACAATAAACAGGATAAGCCAAAATAAACAATCTCAAATTAACAATAAACAGGATAAGCCAAAATAAACAATCTCAAATTAACAATAAACAGGATAAGCCAAAATAAACAATCTCAAATTAACAATAAACAGGATAAGCCAAAATAAACAATCTCAAATTAACAATAAACAGGATAAGCCAAAATAAACAATCTCAAATTAACAATAAACAGGATAAGCCAAAATAAACAATCTCAAATTAACAATAAACAGGATAAGCCAAAATAAACAATCTCAAATTAACAATAAACAGGATAAGCCAAAATAAACAATCTCAAATTAACAATAAACAGGATAAGCCAAAATAAACAATCTCAAATTAACAATAAACAGGATAAGCCAAAATAAACAATCTCAAATTAACAATAAACAGGATAAGCCAAAATAAACAATCTCAAATTAACAATAAACAGGATAAGCCAAAATAAACAATCTCAAATTAACAATAAACAGGATAAGCCAAAATAAACAATCTCAAATTAACAATAAACAGGATAAGCCAAAAAATTGAGAAGCAGAGAATTAATTCTGCCTAATCCTACTGCTGTACTGACCTACCAGCTAGCGGTATGTCCGATAGCCAGAGTGATAGCCAGACTGTTATGCAGGGCGTTCTGCCCCACAATAACTCAAATGTTGTTGGTGCTGATACGGGCGCCAATATTAACAGGCATTCTCTGAATAATGGCACCATCGTGGTTGATCGGGTTCTGAGTGTGCTGGTACAAGGCATGGCGACTAGCACACAACCGATAACATTACAGGCATGTATGAGACGATTTACTGGGGATGAAATTCTGACCGCTAAAGGGTTACTGTTCGCTAATCTGAACATCGAGGTAAACGGAAGACGTGACACGTCGGAACGTTCAGCTGCGTATGCACACCTGCTGGACACATATGAGAAATTGCACGACCTCGAGACCTCCGGAAAATTACCGATAATTGCGGTAACTCCTCTGGATGCACTGTCCCTGCCTCCGTTAATCGAAGAGAACGAGGTTATGGAAGCTGAAAATACATCACAGTTTTCTATAATTAGCGACAAACTGTCCTGCTTGCAGAAGCAATTTATGGAGCACACGAAGTCGTTGGAACAGAGGTTGATGGCCGAGATTAAAAAGGTGGCGATACCGGTACCGGTTCCACATGACCCAGCGTCGATACCAGTAGGTCGTCAGTCCGAGCTTACGGGCAACCAGAATCAACTTCCTATGACGTCTGACTTTCCGAATCTTCCGAATCGGGCGGCTGTTTCCGGACGGCCGATTGAACCCAACGCATGGCTGAGGCAGGATCCTCCTAGGCCAAGCCGGGCTTTGAGACCTACAGCTGCGCCTTGGTACAGTTCGCCCGGCGCTGCTAATCGATCCCGCGCTAATCAATATGAACACCTGAGTGTTGCTGACACACCGAGTCGAGGGAACACACCGAATCGGAATGGAAGTGTTAAGCGACGGAGAACGAATGAGGAGGAAGAACTTCGAGAACGTAACCTGGACGAGGATGGTAACGATTTACGGCCGTACGAAGTAGTCAGCTACCGTAAAACCCAACGTGACCCTCGCCCCCTCCCCCAACGTCGCTCAGCTCCAGCGTTTGTGGTGGGGACAGGTAAAGGGAGTCAAGCTGGGGGTTTGAGTGCGGCCCCAATGGACATTTTTGTCTTTCGGTTGGAAAAGGGAACCAAAGCGTTGGAGTTGATTGAGAACCTGAAGGCGCATGGTATCAACATTGGAGCGGAGGCCTTGCAACGGAAGTCACCGCAGGACTCAAGGTTAGCCAGCTTTCGTATAACTCTGTCATCTCGCGACATCGACAAAGCACTTGAGTCGTCTACTTGGCCTCCTGGGGTGTGCGTGAGAAAGTGGGTCTATGGCGGAAGCCGGAATTAGGTTATGCCTACGAGCCATTCGTTCGGTAAACTAAAGCGATGGCTACCGGAACTATTCCAAGTAACGGGCATGGTCAATCGAGCTCTAATATTTTCTGTGTATCTTCCTACAATAGTACAGGTTTATCACCAGATAAGCTCGAGTTTATTAAAGTTATTTTACTAGGGTCGGATATTGTATGCTTACAAGAACATTTTGTTCTGCACGATAATATCTATAGGATTAAGAAAGAGTTTCCCCAGTCTCAGTATCATTGTATTGTTCAGCCTGCTACTTACTGCGATAATGCTGTGCGTGCCGGTAGGACCTCCGGGGGTTTATGTTTCATTATTAAGAATGCAGTGTCTAAGTATGTAAATATTGTTAAAGTTAATAATCCTCGTTTACATGTTATTAGTTTGACATTACCAAATGCAAAGCCACTTGTGTTAATTAACTCGTATTTCCCTGTAGATAAAAGAGACAATTTTTGTCTCAGATGAGTTGCTCAAGTTATTTTGCGATATTAAAGATATTATAAATTCAGTAGACTGTGCCAATGTGTTAATTGCCGGTGATATTAATGCAGATTTCTCCCGTACATCGTCTCATGTACATGCAGTCAGCCAATTTCTACAGGAAATAAATTTTGGCCGTATGTGGGATATATTCCCTATTGATTTCACTTATACTTGTTTCAGGGAACAGTCTGTGTTTCATTCTACGTTAGATCACTTTTTTGGTAATAGTATGTTACTCGACAATGTTGTGGAATCAGATGTGGTACATTCCGGTGCCAATTTATCTTCACACTGCCCAATTTTTATAAAGTTTGATATTGGTGTTTTAAATATGCCGGCTGGTAATTTAACTGGTAATAGCAGTAATAAATGTCGAGCTAATTTTAAACGAGCCTCATGTGAAAAACAACGTGAGTTTAGTGCTAAATTAACTGGGGCACTGAATAATTTGGAATCTTTTTCGGACATTTCGTTGTGTAACAATGTTTTTTGCACCAATTGCAGTCATAGAGTAGATATAGAAAAATACACCATGGATATTCTGGAATCGATTGATAGTAGTTCTAGTTGCCTTGTTAATGGTCGAGGAAACGGGTCTGGGGGTTCATCTGATTCATCCGACCGGCCGATTCTGCCAGGCTGGACTGACCATGTTAACCCTTTCAAAGAAGAGGCCATCTTCTGGCACAGTTTATGGGTTTCTGCAGGTTGTCCCAACGCGTTCCAGAATCCACATTTGTTTCATATGCGGCGGGTTACTCGCTCCCAATATAAGTACGCCGTCCGGCGGTTAAAAAGGTCTGCTGATAAGGTTCGCCGTGATAAACTCATACAGGCATGCCTTAAGAATAATACGGATATATTTAAGGAAATCAAGAAACTTCGTTCTGTGCCTAGCGGTGCAAGTTCGACTATTGACGGCTGTTGTGATCCGCAATCCATAGCTGATAGGTTTTCTGATATTTATTCGAATCTTTTTAATCAACCTTATGGTTCCGATGTAGAAAAAATGAACGATACAATTTCAGAGAAGCTGAGAGGGTGCTCTACTGATGATTTGCCAAGTATTTCCCCGGAATTGATTTCTGAGGGTCTTCATAGACTTAAAAGTTCAAAGTGTGACGTCACATTTGGATTTGATTCTGATTGTTTAATAAATGGACCTCCCGAATTACGTGTACATCTGAGTAAATTATTTAATGTTTTCTTATCACATGGCAACGTTCCTCAGTTCATATTAACGTGTGTAATCATTCCACTCATTAAGGACAAGTTGGGCGATCAGAATGTTTCGAATAATTATAGAGCGATTGCACTCTCGTCGCTGTTGATCAAACTTTTTGAATGGGTAATGCTTCTTTCGCAGTCAGAATGTTTACTATTGGACGAACTGCAGTTCAGTTTTCAGTCAGGTTCTAGTACTTCTCAATGCACCTGGGCCGCATCTGAGGTCGTGGGGTTCTACTCGAGGCATTCGACTCCGGTTTATGGCTGTCTACTGGACCTGTCGAAGGCATTCGACATGGTCGAATGGTGCAAGCTGTTTCTTGAACTGTTGAAAAAGGGGGTTTCGGCGTTTTTCCTTAGAGTGTTAATATGGATATATAGTAATCAATCCTGCTGTGTGCGTTGGCAAAATTCTGACTCTAATTCGTTCAGTATTTCAAACGGCGTTAGGCAAGGCTCGGTGGCTAGCCCCATTCTGTTCTGTATTTTATTGGATAAGCTGATACACAAGCTACGTACTTCGAAAGTTGGGTGTCATATTGGAAAAATTTATCTTGGTATATTAGTCTACGCTGATGATATTTTTCTCCTCTGTCCGTCTATTACTGGTCTTCAATATATGGTTTCTATTTGCGAGGATTTCGCTAAGGATAATAATCTCGTCTTCAGCACAAACCCTGAACCCGCGAAATCAAAGTCAAAATGTATTCGTTTCGATTCAGTGTGGATTGAACCAAGTAATCACATTAATTTAAAAGGTGTTGATCTTCCATGGGTCCAAGAGGCGTTACATCTAGGAAATTTAATAGATTATAAGAACACAATGGAGTCTGACATTACACGTAAGCGCGGTCAATTCATAGGAAAACTCAACGCCCTTCGCCAAGAATTTTATTTTGCAGACCGGTACCAACTGTGTAATATCCAACGTTTATATGCAACGAGTTTTTACGGCAGCAGTTTATGGGACCTGTTTTCTCCACAGTGTACTAGAATTTATAGCGCTTGGAACATTAACATTAGGATTATTTTTGGTTTACCTCGATTAACTCACAGATTTATTGTTGAAAATTTAGTCAATTTTATGCATCCCTGTATTATGTTACAATCGAGAATTGTGTCATTTAGTTTTAGTTTACTGTCTTCAATTAAACCATCCATTCGTTTTTTGGCTGAATTGTGTTTGTTCGATTGCAGATCGCGAACCGGTTGTAATTTAAGAAAAATTGGTAATTTGTGCAATTTGCGTAATTTACGGTCATTAACTGTTAAGAATGTAAAGCAATTATCATATGTTCCGTGCGATATTGATAACTTATGGAAGGTCAATTTATGTAAAGAATTAATCAATTGTATCTCAGATAACTGGGAGATCCCTTATTTTAGTACAAACGAGCTAAACGATATATTGGAGTATATAGCCACAGTGTAAACGATTTAACATTATTTTTTGTGCATTTGTCTCATATTGGTTGTGCATCTATTCTATTCATGTGCCATCATTAATCCTGGTTTGTCTGTTCCTGTTGGCTCTGTATTTACTTACTTTACACTCTATTTGTGCTACCTAGTTATTAGTATACTTTTCTACGCTGTACTTATTACTGTGTTAATAACGTACGATATTAAATTAAATAAATAAATAAATAAATAAACATCTCAAATTAACAATAAACAGGATAAGCCAAAATAAACAATCTCAAATTAACAATAAACAGGATAAGCCAAAATAAACATCTCAAATTAACAATAAACAGGATAAGCCAAAATAAACAATCTCAAATTAACAATAAACAGGATAAGCCAAAATAAACAATCTCAAATTAACAATAAACAGGATAAGCCAAAATAAACATCTCAAATTAACAATAAACAGGATAAGCCAAAATAAACAATCTCAAATTAACAATAAACAGGATAAGCCAAAATAAACATCTCAAATTAACAATAAACAGGATAAGCCAAAATAAACAATCTCAAATTAACAATAAACAGGATAAGCCAAAATAAACATCTCAAATTAACAATAAACAGGATAAGCCAAAATAAACAATCTCAAATTAACAATAAACAGGATAAGCCAAAATAAACAATCTCAAATTAACAATAAACAGGATAAGCCAAAATAAACATCTCAAATTAACAATAAACAGGATAAGCCAAAATAAACAATCTCAAATTAACAATAAACAGGATAAGCCAAAATAAACAATCTCAAATTAACAATAAACAGGATAAGCCAAAATAAACAATCTCAAATTAACAATAAACAGGATAAGCCAAAATAAACAATCTCAAATTAACAATAAACAGGATAAGCCAAAATAAACAATCTCAAATTAACAATAAACAGGATAAGCCAAAATAAACAATCTCAAATTAACAATAAACAGGATAAGCCAAAATAAACAATCTCAAATTAACAATAAACAGGATAAGCCAAAATAAACAATCTCAAATTAACAATAAACAGGATAAGCCAAAATAAACAATCTCAAATTAACAATAAACAGGATAAGCCAAAATAAACAATCTCAAATTAACAATAAACAGGATAAGCCAAAATAAACAATCTCAAATTAACAATAAACAGGATAAGCCAAAATAAACAATCTCAAATTAACAATAAACAGGATAAGCCAAAATAAACAATCTCAAATTAACAATAAACAGGATAAGCCAAAATAAACAATCTCAAATTAACAATAAACAGGATAAGCCAAAATAAACAATCTCAAATTAACAATAAACAGGATAAGCCAAAATAAACAATCTCAAATTAACAATAAACAGGATAAGCCAAAATAAACAATCTCAAATTAACAATAAACAGGATAAGCCAAAATAAACAATCTCAAATTAACAATAAACAGGATAAGCCAAAATAAACAATCTCAAATTAACAATAAACAGGATAAGCCAAAATAAACAATCTCAAATTAACAATAAACAGGATAAGCCAAAATAAACAATCTCAAATTAACAATAAACAGGATAAGCCAAAATAAACAATCTCAAATTAACAATAAACAGGATAAGCCAAAATAAACAATCTCAAATTAACAATAAACAGGATAAGCCAAAATAAACAATCTCAAATTAACAATAAACAGGATAAGCCAAAATAAACAATCTCAAATTAACAATAAACAGGATAAGCCAAAATAAACAATCTCAAATTAACAATAAACAGGATAAGCCAAAATAAACAATCTCAAATTAACAATAAACAGGATAAGCCAAAATAAACAATCTCAAATTAACAATAAACAGGATAAGCCAAAATAAACAATCTCAAATTAACAATAAACAGGATAAGCCAAAATAAACAATCTCAAATTAACAATAAACAGGATAAGCCAAAATAAACAATCTCAAATTAACAATAAACAGGATAAGCCAAAATAAACAATCTCAAATTAACAATAAACAGGTTAAGCCAAAATAAACAATCTCAAATTAACAATAAACAGGATAAGCCAAAATAAACAATCTCAAATTAACAATAAACAGGATAAGCCAAAATAAACAATCTCAAATTAACAATAAACAGGTTAAGCCAAAATAAACAATCTCAAATTAACAATAAACAGGATAAGCCAAAATAAACAATCTCAAATTAACAATAAACAGGATAAGCCAAAATAAACAATCTCAAATTAACAATAAACAGGTTAAGCCAAAATAAACAATCTCAAATTAACAATAAACAGGATAAGCCAAAATAAACAATCTCAAATTAACTATAAACAGGATAAGCCAAAATAAACAATCTCAAATTAACAATAAACAGGATAAGCCAAAATAAACAATCTCAAATTAACAATAAACAGGATAAGCCAAAATAAACAATCTCAAATTAAAAATAAACAGGATAAGCCAAAATAAACAATCTCAAATTAACAATAAACAGGATAAGCCAAAATAAACAATCTCAAATTAACAATAAACAGGATAAGCCCAAATAAACAATCTCAAATTAACAATAAACATGATAAGCCAAAATAAGCAATGAGCACAATAAGGATAATTTTTTAGCTTTTTATTTTTTAATTTTTACTCATTTAGTTCATTAAATTTTAGACAGTTAACTAATTCTCTAACTGGGCATCAATAACGTTGTAACGTAGCTTAAATGCATGAAAAATGTGAGTTATTTGTAAATACCATCAACTCGTTAAACTCGTTTCGAGTTGGGAATGTGGAATATCGCCTACCTAAATATGTATTTCTTAAAGCACTGTACCTGCTACAGACAAGTAAGAAATTAAATTCATCCTCAACTTCAGCACTATTACATACAGTATAAATTCTACTGGAAAGTTGTTATCGGATAAAATAAACGTACCAATATTTTCTAAATCGCTCTTTACAGTATTAGAGTTCATGTTTACAATAAATTTTTCCTTTATGCTATTCCTCCATACGCATCGAGTTTTCTGTTTAGAATCATCCAATGTACCGGTATCAATATTTGTTTTATCACTAATTGCACAGCTTTTAAAGGTAGGTACTACTACTACTAAGTCGAGCGAACTCGGACAGTGGAAATGAGATCCTTCCAGGCTTCCCGATTCTCCATAGTTGTCGCAATTTCGATTCTCCCAAGTTCAGTATCCCTTTCAAGTTGATCTATATATGTTATGGCCGGTCGTCCACGACTACGCTTTCCATGAGTTGGTTGCCAGAAAAGTAGATCTGGTATGATCTCGTCTTTACTTCGCCAGCAGTGCCCACTGAATCTTAATCTGCGTTCACGGAGGGTGGTTGATACAGGTGGTATTGTACCATAAAGCTCGACATTTGTCATTTGTTGTCTCCAGCTGATGTTGAGGGCTGCCCTTAGTAGTCTTGTGTAGCAACCATCAATTCGTTGTTCAAGTGATTTAGTCAGTGTCCAGGTCTCACCCCCGTATAAAAATACACTTTCCACTGTGGCTCGAAAGAACTTAGTCTTCAGGTGCCTGGGGAGATCTGATTTCCAGATGGTATCCATTTTTGATAGAGCTACCCAAGTCTTTGCTTTCCTAACTTCTATGTACTTTTTGCTACTCTCTATCCATGATCCTAGGTACTGGAAGTCGTCAACCTTCCTTAGTTGATTATTATCAATGGTTGTCAAGTTTCAATCAACATTAAAAGTCATGAATTCGGTCTTGGTAGCATTTATATGCAATTCAACCTCCTTAGCAGCCCTCTCCACTTTATTTAGTAGAAGCTGTGCATCTGCTAGCGTATTAGAGAGCAGGGCGATATCATCCGCAAAGTCGGTGTCTGTGACTGTAGTTGCCGGATATCTACTACTTCTGCGTTCTTGAAGTGTGAATCCCAGATCTTCACCCTTTGTGGCCGTCCTCATTGAGTAATCCAGTACAATTACAAATAGTAATGGTGCTAATGTGTCACCTTGCAGTACACCAGCCAGGATTGAGAAAAACTCAGTTTCACCATCTGGTGAGAGTACCTGTGCTTCTGTGTCACAATATAACAATCCAATTCTAGCAACGATTACTTCTGGTATTCCATAAGCTCTTAGGATTTCCAGCATTTTACCTCTATGGATGGAGTCGAATGCCTTCTTGAAGTCCACAAAAGTCATGACTGCGGGGAGCTTCTTTGACTTAATTCCTTCAATCAGTCTCCGTAATGCAAGTATCTGAGCTATTGTTGATCTACTTGGTCGAAATCCGTTTTGGCTCTTACGCAGTAGTTTCTCTATGTGAGGCCTAATCCTATATAGAATCATTTTATTATATATTTTGGCAGCTACCACAAGCAGACAGATCCCACGATAGTTTGTTGGTATACCGAGGTCTCCTTTCTTGGGGAGAGGCTTTAGTTGACCTTTAGTCCAAATTGGTGAAGGCTTTTCCCCTTTTAACATCCGGTTGCAAACATTCAACAATGGTCTGTTTAGCACTCCGGTTTTCCATACCTTTGCTGGGATTTCATCTAATCCACTCGCTTTATTATTGGACATGCTTTTAATGCTTCTTTGGAGTTCGGCAGGTGTGAAGTCCCCTGTTTCTATAGGTAGTGTCTTGTTATATATTTTCCTTGTAGGGCTGACCTCGATGTTTGGTGGCTGCCCAAGCAAGTTGCTGAAGTGATTTTTCCACTTCCCAACACGTTCTTCAGGACTATCGGCTTTGAGGCGCCCCTTTGCACAACTTTTCCGACCAGATACCTCATTTACAGTTTGTCAGGTAAGTCTTGATTGTTGCTGTATGTGAGCAGTTGTAATTGCTTCAATTTTATCCTGTATGTACTTTTCCTGGCTGATGTTGTAGGCCAATTTAAGATCGTTCTTAGCTTTCTCAACCTTGTTAATGTTTTCGGTTGTTGGTTGTTCGGTTTTAACTTTGTAGGCTATCTTAATATCTTCTCTCTTACAAATAACCTCAGAGTTTTGCCATGGCGCATACTGTTTACGTTTGGGTTTCTGGGGGATATTGAATTGGTGGATTGGTCTTCATACATTGACTGAAGTGCTTCAAAGCGGTTTTGAACTTCTACTGTATAAGCATCCTTTACAGCATTGTCAGTTCTGAGTTTCTCCCAGTCATAGTTGATTTGCTTGCTTGTCCTGGATTTGCTGGCTCTCAAACTGAGTCTGATCTCTGCAGTCACAATTCTGTGGTCCGAACCAATTAGGTTGAACGAGCTGTATGCCTAGCAGTTGATCATGCTGTTTCTCCACTTTTTGTTTATAAGGATGTATTCCAGTTGTGCTTTGGTTCCATTAGGGTATTGAAAGGTCCATAGCTTCCCCTTACTCTTTTCGAATGTGTTGTTTATTGGTATCAATTCACATTCTTCCATTAGGTCTAAAAGTAAGTACCCATTTCTGTTAGAACTGGTGTTATAGGTGTAACCCTAGATGTCTTCTGGGCCAATTTGCGCATTCAGGTCACCAGCAATGACTTTAACATTGTGTTTCGGAATGTCCTTTATAAGTCCAGTCAGTTCTTCATAAAACCTAACTGCTTGTTCTGGCTCTGAGGCATTGGTTGGACTGTAGCAACATATAACTGTTGCCTTGGGATTCCCATCAAATGTTGCGATCATAACCCTGGAATTTATAGATTCGATGCTGTTAGGGTCTTAAGTGCAAATGGGCTTAGTAGAATTCCTACTCCACCAATTGATGCATTGGCCGAGTTTCTTACTGCTGAGCTTGTTACTAACGTCCATCCATTTCCAATGTCATTGTACTTCATGGCAGCATCTTCATGACAAATCCGATGTTCTTGGATGCAGATGATGTCGATGTTATATTCCATTGCCAGAGCCACCATGTCACCCTGTTTGATATGTGCTTTCAGCGTGCGTGCGTTCATTGTAGCAATCTTTAGTGTCTTTTTACATTTCAACAGGTTGGTTCTTCTTTCTTCTCTGTCTTCTGTTCCAGTAGCCAATTTATCGACCCCAGCCTGGTGTACCACTGAGGGACGCAGTCTTTGTTGACCCGGGCGACGACCGAGCCGGTATTTCTCCTGGAGGGTTCTCATACTCATATCTTTCAGTTGCGGGAGTAAACCGCTTGTGGTCGCAACTCCTACAAGCGGCTTCGCAGTAGGTTGCCGTTGGTTGATTACCTTCCGCCGACCTTGTCAGCATGTCTAGCCGTTGGTTGATTACCTTCCGCCTATCCAAAGCCTACAGCCCTGCTGCTGACTGTAAGGGTCCTTTTGTTATACCCTGAACCAAGTGTGCCTCCTGGGTTAGAACTGGGTTCCAGCCGAAAACAATCCATATCTCTGGAACTGGATTGTTTTCGGCTGGAACCCAGTTCAAGAAGCGAACTGGAAAGCTATGGACTCATAGTGGACCAAGTGGTCACAAGTCCCTGATATAATATATGCTGTTTCGTAGGAAATACAGGAGCTCTATACAAGACTGTAATGCATTTACACTACGACCCTTCTCCAGTGCTCACCGCCTTATTGTGGCCAAGGTAAGACTTAGTCTGCGTGCTAGCAGAACAACGAAATCTGCCTTGCCGCGGCATGACTGGTGCTCTCTGTTGCAACAGCCAAGTGTGAGATCCAGCTTCACACTACAGCTGAGCAACAGGTATGAGGTTCTTGCCTCTGAGGCAGCAGATCACTGTGAGGGCTATACTGCCATCACAGAGGCAGTTAAGTTAGCAGCTGCAGAAACAGTTCCTGTATACCCTCGAAACGGGAAACGGGCCCCCTGGACTGACAACAAAATTCAGAAGTGCCGAAATTACCTCTACAAGGCGCATAAAGAGTCCCGACTCAAACAGACTACAGCGGCCAAGAATGCAGTTAAGGCTGCATCTAGGTCCCTGAACAGACAGTACTCTGTTAATTTACAGGAGCTAATAAACCAACAGGTTGGTGCCAGCAATGATGCTGATGACAGCAGGCAATCATCCCAGGCATGGAGATCGATCAACTTGCTTGCTGGTCGATAAAGCCAACCAACCACCAAGGTTAAGGCTGAATCACCAGCCGATCGCCTCAATGGTTGGAAGGCCCACTTTGAAAAGCTCCTCAATAATGACAGGGTATTGCCTGATAACTTTATAGAAATAAAAGTGTCTGAGTCTGTAGTCCCAGATATTCCCATTGGTGATATCTCCTTTGCAGAAGTGAAGGCTGCTGCAAAGAGCATTAAGACCAATGGTGCCAGTGGAGTAGATGGTGTTCCCCCTGAGGTCTTTAAAATACCTGAGTGTTTAATGCTCATCTATCCCATCATAGTAGACATGTACCGAACAACAAGAGTCCCACAAGAAATGAAAACAAATAAGTTGGTACCAGTTCCCAAGAAGGGCAACCTAACACTCTATGGTTCTTTTCGGGGAATCTCATTGATCTCGATTGCTGCAAAGCAATACAATAGAATTATATTAAATCGCATCAGGGATCCCATTGAGAGACTGCTCCGTGGAAATCAGAATGGGTTCCGTAAAGGTCGTGGGACCATGGAGCCCATTTTGGAACTTAAAAGGATAATTAAAGAGTTATCAAAAAAGAAAGACAGGCTTCTAGCTGTTATCTTTGTTGACTTATTCAAGGCCTTTGATTCAGTCTCTCGCTCACGTATGTTCAGCATAATTTCATTATATGGGATTCCTGATGAAATTATTGCAGCAATCAGATCAGTATACAATGGTTCGACAACATTTGTGTCTACTGTTGACGGTGACACAGAACCATTTGAAGTGTTATGGGGCGTCCTCCAGGGAGACACACTTGCACCATTCTTGTTCATAATTGTTGTTTACTATGTTCTACACATGTCCTTAGTGATGATGATGATGATGGGGTGATGATAACTCCACCTATTGGCTCCAGAAGTCGAGGAAATCCTGCCAAGTACCTAACTGATCTAGACTTTGCTGATGACTTAGGAGTACTCTCAGAATCACTAGAGGGAGCCCAACGGCTCCTCAGCTCATTAGAACATGCTGCTTCTAGTGTTGGTCTTTTTATTAACTCCAGAAAGACCAACATTTTGACAGTTAACTTTGAAAGTCCTCAGCAAGTCTCTGATCGGATGAGCATAAGCTCAAAAGATGGTATGCTTGAGCATATGGATGTCTGTTACCTGGGATCATGGACCCGGAAGTCAGGTGAGGACCTTCGAATACGCAAGGGAAAGGCATGGGCAGCCTTGAATAGGCTTTCCAGGATTTGGAAGTCACCGAGAATTAATCGGAAACTTAAGGTCCGATTATTTAGAGCAGCAGTAGTTCCAGTACTCCTCTATGGGAGTCCATGCTGGGCTCTAACTGCTGAGGACACCAAATCTCTGGATGGCACATTCACAAGAATGGTACGCCGGGTTCATTGTGCCAAGTACAATGCATGCATCTCCAACTAGACACTATATAACATTGGCGGTGTCTCATTGGTTCCCCAAATAACTCAAATAATACAGTGCAAACTCCAAATACCAGCCAAGCAAACGAACCAAGAATCAACTCCAACTACCAGCCAAGCAAACGAACCAAGAATCAACTCCAACTACCAGCCAAGCAAACGAACCAAGAATCAACTCCAAATACCAGCCAAGCAAACGAACCAAGAATCAACTCCAACTACCAGCCAAGCATACGAACCAAGAATCAACTCCAACTACCAGCCAAGCAAACGAACCAAGAATCAACTCCAACTACCAGCCAAGCAAACGAACCAAGAATCAACTCCAACTACCAGCCAAGCAAACGAACCAAGAATCAACTCCAACTACCAGCCAAGCAAACGAACCAAGAATCAACTCCAACTACCAGCCAAGCAAACGAACCAAGAATCAACTCCAAATACCAGCCAAGCAAACGAACCAAGAATCAACTCCAACTACCAGCCAAGCATACGAACCAAGAATCAACTCCAACTACCAGCCAAGCAAACGAACCAAGAATCAACTCCAACTACCAGCCAAGCAAACGAACCAAGAATCAACTCCAACTACCAGCTAAGCAAACGAACCAAGAATCAACTCCAACTACCAGCCAAGCAAACGAACCAAGAATCAACTCCAACTACCAGCCAAGCAAACGAACCAAGAATCAACTCCAACTACCAGCCAAGCAAACGAGCCAAGAATCAACTCCAACTACCAGCCAAGCAAACGAACCAACAATCAACTCCAACTACCAGCCAAGCAAACGAACCAACGACCAACTCCAACTACCAGCCAAGCAAACGAACCAAGAATCAACTCCAACTACCAGCCAAGCAAACGAACCAAGAATCAACTCCAACTACCAGCCAAGCAAACGAACCAAGAATCAACTCCAACTACCAGCCAAGCAAACAAACCAACAATCAACTCCAACTACCACTACTAGGATCGGCATGCTGCATTGCAGCTGCATTTTTAAGAATGCTGTGCCGGCTTGTCAACAAAATTGCACCGCCACAACTCCCTATCACCCATGACATTTGCTAGATCATCCGCATCTTTAAGGCCAGTGTCCTTTAAGATGCGTCTCAAGAAAGTATGGGCTGTCCACCATGCTTATTCACTCCATGAGGCTGCCAAAGTACAAGATTATGCACTGGCTGGTCCTCACGGCGAAAGCAATGTCCTGCAAAGCGGAGGCGATTTTGTTCTAGTGTCAAGCTTGGGGGAACCAATGAGACACCTCCAATGTTATATAGTGTCTGGTTGGAGATGTGTGCATTGTACTTGACACAATGAACCCGGCGTAGCATTCTTGTGAATGTGCCATCCAGAGATTTGGTGTCCTCAGCAGTTAGAGCCCAGCATGGACTCCCATAGAGGAGTACTGGAACTACTGCTGCTCTAAATAATCGGACCTTAAGTTTCCGATTAATTCTCGGTGACTTCCAAATCCTGGAAAGCCTATTCAAGGCTGCCCATGCCTTTCCCTTACGTATTCGAAGGTCCTCACCTGACTTCCGGATCCATGATCCCAGGTAACAGAAGTCGTCCACATGCTCAAGCATACCATCCTTTGAGCTTATGCTCATCCGATCAGAGACTTGCTGAGGACTTTCAAAGTTAACTGTCAGAATTTTGGTCTTTCTGGAGTTAATAAAAAGACCAACACTAGAAGCAGCATGTTCTAATGAGCTGAGGAGCCGTTGGGCTCCCTCTAATGATTCTGAGAGTACTCCTAAGTCATCAGCAAAGTCTAGATCAGTTAGGTACTTGGCAGGATTTCCTCGACTTCTGGAGCCAGTAGGTGGAGTTATCATCACCCCATCATCATTATGATGATCTAAGGACATGCGTAGAACATAGTCAACCACAATAATGAACAAGAATGGTGCAAGTGTGTCTCCTTGG
>JAUCBJ010000783.1:0-75467 GCA_032718475.1 Nemertoderma westbladi | reverse complement strand
AGGTAGGGAGTGGGGATGGAGGTAGGGAGTGGGGAGGAAGGTAGGGAGTGGGGATGGAGGTAGGGAGTGGGGATGGAGGTAGGGAGTGGGGATGGAGGTAGGGAGTGGGATGAGGTAGGGAGTGGGGATGGAGGTAGGGAGTGGGGATGGAGGTAGGGAGTGGGGATGGAGGTAGGGAGTGGGGATGGAGGTAGGGAGTGGGGATGGAGGTAGGGAGTGGGGATGGAGGTAGGGAGTGGGGATGGAGGTAGGGAGTGGGGATGGAGGTAGGGAGTGGGGATGGAGGTAGGGAGTGGGGATGGAGGTAGGGAGTGGGGATGGAGGTAGGGAGTGGGGATGGAGGTAGGGAGTGGGGATGGAGGTAGGGAGTGGGGATGGAGGTAGGGAGTGGGGATGGAGGTAGGGAGTGGGGATGGAGGTAGGGAGTGGGGATGGAGGTAGGGAGTGGGGATGGAGGTAGGGAGTGGGGATGGAGGTAGGGAGTGGGGATGTAGGTAGGGAGTGGGGATGGAGGTAGGGAGTGGGGATGGAGGTAGGGAGTGGGGATGGAGGTAGGGAGTGGGGATGGAGGTAGGGAGTGGGGATGGAGGTAGGGAGTGGGGATGGAGGTAGGGAGTGGGGATGGAGGTAGGGAGTGGGATGGAGGTAGGGAGTGGGGAGTGGAGGTAGGGAGTGGGGATGGAGGTAGGGAGTGGGGATGTAGGTAGGGAGTGGGGAGGAAGGTAGGGAGTGGGGATGGAGGTAGGGAGTGGGGATGGAGGTAGGGAGTGGGGATGGAGGTAGGGAGTGGGGATGGAGGTAGGGAGTGGGGATGGAGGTAGGGAGTGGGGATGGAGGTAGGGAGTGGGGATGGAGGTAGGGAGTGGGGATGGAGGTAGGGAGTGGGGATGGAGGTAGGGAGTGGGGATGGAGGTAGGGAGTGGGGATGGAGGTAGGGAGTGGGGATGGAGGTAGGTAGTGGGGATGGAGGTAGGGAGTGGGGATGGAGGTAGGGAATGGATGAGGTAGGGAGTGGGGGTGGAGGTAGGGAGTGGGGATGGAGGTAGGGAGTGGGGAAGTAGGTAGGGAGTGGGGAGGGAGGTAGGGAGTGGGGATGGAGGTAGGGAGTGGGGATGGAGGTAGGGAGTGGGGATGGAGGTAGGTAGTGGGGATGGAGGTAGGGAGTGGGGATGGAGGTAGGGAATGGATGAGGTAGGGAGTGGGGATGGAGGTAGGGAGTGGGGATGGAGGTAGGGAGTGTGGATGGAGGTAGGGAGTGGGGGTGGAGGTAGGGAGTGGGGATGGAGGTAGGGAGTGGGGATGTAGGTAGGGAGTGGGGAGGGAGGTAGGGAGTGGGGATGGAGGTAGGGAGTGGGGATGGAGGTAGGGAGTGGGGATGGAGGTAGGTAGTGGGGATGGAGGTAGGGAGTGGGGATGGAGGTAGGGAGTGGGGATGGAGGTAGGGAGTGGGGATGGAGGTAGGGAGTGTGGATGGAGGTAGGGAGTGGGGGTGGAGGTAGGGAGTGGGGATGGTGGTAGGGAGTGGGGATGGAAGTAGGGAGTGGGGGTGGAAGTAAGGAGTTGGGATGGAAATAGGGAGTGGGGATGGAGGTAGGGAGTGGGGATGGAGGTCGGAAGTGGGGATGGAGGTAGAGAGTAGGAATGGAAGTAGGGAGTGGGGATGTAGGTAGGGAGTGGGGATGGAGGTAGGGAGTGGGGATGTAGGTAGGGAGTGGGGAGGAAGGTAGGGAGTGGGGATGGAGGTAGGGAGTGGGGACGGAGGTAGGGAGTGGGGACGGAGGTAGGGAGTGGGGATGTAGGTAGGGAGTGGGGATGGAGGTAGGGAGTGGGGATGGAGGTAGGGAGTGGGGATGTAGGTAGGGAGTGGGGAGGAAGGTAGGGAGTGGGGATGGAGGTAGGGAGTGGGGACGGAGGTAGGGAGTGGGGACGGAGGTAGGGAGTGGGGATGGAGGTAGGGAGTGGGGGTGGAGGTAGGGAGTGGGGATGGAGGTAGGGAGTGGGGATTGAAGTAGGGAGTAGGGATGGAAGTAGGGAGTGGGGATGGAGGTAGGGAGTGGGGATGGAGGTAGAGAGTAGGAATGGAAGTAGGGAGTGGGGATGTAGGTAGGGAGTGGGGATGGAAGTAGGGAGTGGGGGTGGAAGTAAGGAGTTGGGATGGAAATAGGGAGTGGGGATGGAGGTAGGGAGTGGGGATGGAGGTCGGAAGTGGGGATGGAGGTAGAGAGTAGGAATGGAAGTAGGGAGTGGGGATGTAGGTAGGGAGTGGGGATGGAGGTAGGGAGTGTGGATGGAGGTAGGGAGTGGGGATGGAGGTAGGGAGTGGGGATGGAGGTAGGGAGTGGGGATGGAGGTAGGGAGTGGGGATGGAGGTAGGGAGTGGGGATGGAGGTAGGGAGTGGGGATGGAGGTAGGGAGTGGGGATGGAGGTAGGTAGTGGGGATGGAGGTAGGGAGTTGGGATGGAGGTAGGGAATGGATGAGGTAGGGAGTGGGGATGGAGGTAGGGAGTGGGGATGGAGGTAGGGAGTGGGGATGGAGGTAGGGAGTGGGGATGGAGGTAGGGAGTGGGGATGGAGGTAGGGAGTTGGGATGGAGGTAGGGAATGGATGAGGTAGGGAGTGGGGATGGAGGTAGGGAGTGGGGATGGAGGTAGGGAGTGGGGATGGAGGTCGGAAGTGGGGATGGAGGTAGAGAGTAGGAATGGAAGTAGGGAGTGGGGATGTAGGTAGGGAGTGGGGATGGAAGTAGGGAGTGGGGGTGGAAGTAAGGAGTTGGGATGGAAATAGGGAGTGGGGATGGAGGTAGGGAGTGGGGATGGAGGTCGGAAGTGGGGATGGAGGTAGAGAGTAGGAATGGAAGTAGGGAGTGGGGATGTAGGTAGGGAGTGGGGATGGAGGTAGGGAGTGGGGAGGAAGGTAGGGAGTGGGGATGGAGGTAGGGAGTGGGGATGGAGGTAGGGAGTGGGGATGGAGGTAGGGAGTGGGGATGGAGGTAGGGAGTGGGGATGGAGGTAGGGAGTGGGGATGGAGGTAGGGAGTGGGGATGGAGGTAGGGAGTGGGGATGGAAGTAGGGAGTGGGTAGTGGGGATGGAGGTAGGGAGTGGGGATGGAGGTCGGAAGTGGGGATGGAGGTAGAGAGTAGGAATGGAAGTAGGGAGTGGGGATGTAGGTAGGGAGTGGGGATGGAGGTAGGGAGTGGGGGTGGAGGTAGGGAGTGGGGATGGAGGTAGGGAGTGGGGATTGAAGTAGGGAGTAGGGATGGAAGTAGGGAGTGGGGATGGAGGTAGGGAGTGGGGATGGAGGTAGAGAGTAGGAATGGAAGTAGGGAGTGGGGATGTAGGTAGGGAGTGGGGATGGAGGTAGGGAGTGGGGATGGTGGTAGGGAGTGGGGATGGAAGTAGGGAGTGGGGGTGGAAGTAGGGAGTTGGGATGGAAATAGGGAGTGGGGATGGAGGTAGGGAGTGGGGATGGAGGTCAGGGAGTGGGGATGGAGGTAGAGAGTAGGAATGGAAGTAGGGAGTGGGGATGTAGGTAGGGAGTGGGGATGGAGGTAGGGAGTGGGGATGGAGGTAGGGAGTGGGGATGGAAGTAGGGAGTGGGTAGTGGGGATGGAGGTAGGGAGTGGGGATGGAGGTCGGAAGTGGGGATGGAGGTAGAGAGTAGGAATGGAAGTAGGGAGTGGGGATGTAGGTAGGGAGTGGGGATGGAGGTAGGGAGTGGGGGTGGAGGTAGGGAGTGGGGATGGAGGTAGGGAGTGGGGATTGAAGTAGGGAGTAGGGATGGAAGTAGGGAGTGGGGATGGAGGTAGGGAGTGGGGATGGAGGTAGAGAGTAGGAATGGAAGTAGGGAGTGGGGATGTAGGTAGGGAGTGGGGATGGAGGTAGGGAGTGGGGATGGAGGTAGGGAGTGGGGATGGAGGTAGGGAGTGGGGATGGAGGTAGAGAGTAGGAATGGAAGTAGGGAGTGGGGATGTAGGTAGGGAGTGGGGATGGAGGTAGGGAGTGGGGATGGAGGTAGGGAGTGGGGATGGAAGTAGGGAGTGGGGATTGAAGTAGGGAGTAGGGATGGAAGTAGGGAGTGGGGATGGAGGTAGGGAGTGGGGATGGAGGTAGGGAGTGGGGATGTAGGTAGGGAGTGGGGATGGAGGTAGGGAGTGGGGATGGAGGTAGGGAGTGGGGATTGAAGTAGGGAGTAGGGATGGAAGTAGGGAGTGGGGATGGAGGTAGGGAGTGGGGATGGAGGTAGGGAGTGGGGATGGAGGTAGGGAGTGGGGATGTAGGTAGGGAGTGGGGATGGAGGTAGGGAGTGGGGATGGAGGTAGGGAGTGGGGATGGAGGTAGGGAGTGGGGATGGAGGTCGGGAGTGGGGATGGAGGTAGGGAGTGGGGATGTAGGTAGGGAGTGGGGATGGAGGAAGGGAGTGGGGATGGAGGTAGGGAGTGGGGATGGAGAGAAGTATCCGGTCCTTGCAGTCAGCAGAAGCTAGGCACATGGTTCAGTTATAGGGGTCTTGTCGAGTTACTAAACAGGAGAATTAACTTAATCGAGGGTTAAATGATTTACCTTGCTAACGTAACTTCCAATATTATATTTGCGTAATTTAACCACTACATATATATTTTTCAGAAAGAAGAACGAACATTGACACGTTGGTTGGCGATTATCCAGAAATCAAATCATTTATTCCGGAAACGAATTAGAGCTAATTAGAGTTAGAAACGAATAAGAAATATGATTTGGTGGATATGAGAGTTGCGAATCAGTAATGAAATAAACTCATTAACAGATTGTGGATCAAAGGAAATTATAATTTTCCACTCGGGGTGTATTATAATAACTACGCTTGGCGAATTATAATTACACATGAACTTAAATCATCCCGACCCCAACTATCCCCTACTTTTGGGACTTCTACTCATTGGGGTAATGGTGCTTTTTGCCAACGGCGTTGTCATTATAAGTTCCGTCGCTTTCAGAAACTTGAGACAGAAACCTTCCAATTTCCTCGTTTTCAGTTTGGCCCTAGCCGATATATTAATCGCCCTGGTAGTCATCGCGATAGCCGTTGCTAGGGACGCTATTTACGGTGGGGCGTGGTTCGGGACGCCTGCAATGTGCGACGCTTGGAAGGCTGTCTGCGATTGGTTGAAGGTCTGCTCAACGCTCCACATTGTTGCTATTTCCGTCGACAAATACGTATTTATAGAACACCCGCTGGCATACCCAAGATTCGTGAATCACGCAAACGTTGCTGCTGTCATAGCAACAATATGGTTGGCCTCCGCTCTAGTAGGGATAACGCCTCACGCGACGAAATGGGGTATCGATGTTAGTTCTCGGAAGCAGCATCTGTCGCTAGGCAACTGCGAGGTCACCATGAAATTAAATTACGTCATTGCCTATTGCGTCATTATGTACGGCCTGCCTCTGCTAATCATATACTTTACTAATACGGTGATTCTTAGGACGGTATTACGTCATAGACGAAGGGTACAACCAGCGCCAACGGTTTCCATAGGATCAAACGGAATAGTGAATATCGATTTGCCAGCCGTTGCCTTCAAGAATATAAAAACTGCGTTCGAGGTGGTTGGACTAGTGTCATTTTTTTTTACAGTCATGTGGATGCCATATTTCGTGGTGGTGGTATACGATACAGCTACAGACCACGAGGTGGTGTCACAAACCACGCGGTCCATAGCCTGGTGGATAGGCTTGAGTAACTGTTTGTGCAACCCGTTGATCTACGGTTTTGATCGTGGGTTTAGATGTAGTTACAAGAATCTATTGTTGTGTCGATTTAATAACACTACCTCGAGGGTGAGAGCTTTACCGGCAATCCACCTGTCGTTACAGGTTGCGGACCCGCCGCTTCCGAAACATAAACAGACCCGGAGAGCGACTATAGACAGGCGTTGCAGTATAAATAGTATATAAAAATCTATAAAATAGCTGCCGTTAGGTCTAACTAATAAAATAAAATCGCGGAATGTAATACTTTCATAAACTTATTTAATACTTCTTAATTTAATTCTACTTAGTTTTGCAGGTGCACACTAGATACTAAGTAGTGCAGGTGCACACTAGGGGATGGAGGTAGGGAGTGGGGATGGAGGTAGGGAGTGGGGATGGAGGTAGGGAGTGGGGATGGAGGTAGGAAGTGGGGATGGAGGTAGGTAGTGGGGATGGAGGTAGGGAGTGGGGATGGAGGTAGGGAATGGATGAGGTAGGGAGTGGGGGTGGAGGTAGGGAGTGGGGATGGAGGTAGGGAGTGGGGAAGTAGGTAGGGAGTGGGGAGGGAGGTAGGGAGTGGGGATGGAGGTAGGGAGTGGGGATGGAGGTAGGGAGTGGGGATGGAGGTAGGTAGTGGGGATGGAGGTAGGGAGTGGGGATGGAGGTAGGGAATGGATGAGGTAGGGAGTGGGGATGGAGGTAGGGAGTGGGGATGGAGGTAGGGAGTGTGGATGGAGGTAGGGAGTGGGGGTGGAGGTAGGGAGTGGGGATGGAGGTAGGGAGTGGGGATGTAGGTAGGGAGTGGGGAGGGAGGTAGGGAGTGGGGATGGAGGTAGGGAGTGGGGATGGAGGTAGGGAGTGGGGATGGAGGTAGGTAGTGGGGATGGAGGTAGGGAGTGGGGATGGAGGTAGGGAGTGGGGATGGAGGTAGGGAGTGGGGATGGAGGTAGGGAGTGTGGATGGAGGTAGGGAGTGGGGGTGGAGGTAGGGAGTGGGGATGGTGGTAGGGAGTGGGGATGGAAGTAGGGAGTGGGGGTGGAAGTAAGGAGTTGGGATGGAAATAGGGAGTGGGGATGGAGGTAGGGAGTGGGGATGGAGGTCGGAAGTGGGGATGGAGGTAGAGAGTAGGAATGGAAGTAGGGAGTGGGGATGTAGGTAGGGAGTGGGGATGGAGGTAGGGAGTGGGGATGTAGGTAGGGAGTGGGGAGGAAGGTAGGGAGTGGGGATGGAGGTAGGGAGTGGGGACGGAGGTAGGGAGTGGGGACGGAGGTAGGGAGTGGGGATGTAGGTAGGGAGTGGGGATGGAGGTAGGGAGTGGGGATGGAGGTAGGGAGTGGGGATGTAGGTAGGGAGTGGGGAGGAAGGTAGGGAGTGGGGATGGAGGTAGGGAGTGGGGACGGAGGTAGGGAGTGGGGACGGAGGTAGGGAGTGGGGATGGAGGTAGGGAGTGGGGGTGGAGGTAGGGAGTGGGGATGGAGGTAGGGAGTGGGGATTGAAGTAGGGAGTAGGGATGGAAGTAGGGAGTGGGGATGGAGGTAGGGAGTGGGGATGGAGGTAGAGAGTAGGAATGGAAGTAGGGAGTGGGGATGTAGGTAGGGAGTGGGGATGGAAGTAGGGAGTGGGGGTGGAAGTAAGGAGTTGGGATGGAAATAGGGAGTGGGGATGGAGGTAGGGAGTGGGGATGGAGGTCGGAAGTGGGGATGGAGGTAGAGAGTAGGAATGGAAGTAGGGAGTGGGGATGTAGGTAGGGAGTGGGGATGGAGGTAGGGAGTGTGGATGGAGGTAGGGAGTGGGGACGGAGGTAGGGAGTGGGGATGGAGGTAGGGAGTGGGGATGGAGGTAGGGAGTGGGGATGGAGGTAGGGAGTGGGGATGGAGGTAGGGAGTGGGGATGGAGGTAGGGAGTGGGGATGGAGGTAGGTAGTGGGGATGGAGGTAGGGAGTTGGGATGGAGGTAGGGAATGGATGAGGTAGGGAGTGGGGATGGAGGTAGGGAGTGGGGATGGAGGTAGGGAGTGGGGATGGAGGTAGGGAGTGGGGATGGAGGTAGGTAGTGGGGATGGAGGTAGGGAGTTGGGATGGAGGTAGGGAATGGATGAGGTAGGGAGTGGGGATGGAGGTAGGGAGTGGGGATGGAGGTAGGGAGTGGGGATGGAGGTCGGAAGTGGGGATGGAGGTAGAGAGTAGGAATGGAAGTAGGGAGTGGGGATGTAGGTAGGGAGTGGGGATGGAAGTAGGGAGTGGGGGTGGAAGTAAGGAGTTGGGATGGAAATAGGGAGTGGGGATGGAGGTAGGGAGTGGGGATGGAGGTCGGAAGTGGGGATGGAGGTAGAGAGTAGGAATGGAAGTAGGGAGTGGGGATGTAGGTAGGGAGTGGGGATGTAGGTAGGGAGTGGGGAGGAAGGTAGGGAGTGGGGATGGAGGTAGGGAGTGGGGATGGAGGTAGGGAGTGGGGACGGAGGTAGGGAGTGGGGACGGAGGTAGGGAGTGGGGATGTAGGTAGGGAGTGGGGATGGAGGTAGGGAGTGGGGATGGAGGTAGGGAGTGGGGATGGAAGTAGGGAGTGGGTAGTGGGGATGGAGGTAGGGAGTGGGGATGGAGGTCGGAAGTGGGGATGGAGGTAGAGAGTAGGAATGGAAGTAGGGAGTGGGGATGTAGGTAGGGAGTGGGGATGGAGGTAGGGAGTGGGGGTGGAGGTAGGGAGTGGGGATGGAGGTAGGGAGTGGGGATTGAAGTAGGGAGTAGGGATGGAAGTAGGGAGTGGGGATGGAGGTAGGGAGTGGGGATGGAGGTAGAGAGTAGGAATGGAAGTAGGGAGTGGGGATGTAGGTAGGGAGTGGGGATGGAGGTAGGGAGTGGGGATGGTGGTAGGGAGTGGGGATGGAAGTAGGGAGTGGGGGTGGAAGTAGGGAGTTGGGATGGAAATAGGGAGTGGGGATGGAGGTAGGGAGTGGGGATGGAGGTCGGAAGTGGGGGTGGAGGTAGGGAGTGGGGATGGAGGTAGAGAGTGGGGATGGAGGTAGGGAGTGGGGATGGAGGTAGGGAGTGGGGATGGAAGTAGGGAGTGGGTAGTGGGGATGGAGGTAGGGAGTGGGGATGGAGGTCGGAAGTGGGGATGGAGGTAGAGAGTAGGAATGGAAGTAGGGAGTGGGGATGTAGGTAGGGAGTGGGGATGGAGGTAGGGAGTGGGGGTGGAGGTAGGGAGTGGGGATGGAGGTAGGGAGTGGGGATTGAAGTAGGGAGTAGGGATGGAAGTAGGGAGTGGGGATGGAGGTAGGGAGTGGGGATGGAGGTAGAGAGTAGGAATGGAAGTAGGGAGTGGGGATGTAGGTAGGGAGTGGGGATGGAGGTAGGGAGTGGGGGTGGAGGTAGGGAGTGGGGATGGAAGTAGGGAGTGGGGGTGGAAGTAGGGAGTTGGGATGGAAATAGGGAGTGGGGATGGAGGTAGGGAGTGGGGATGGAGGCAGGGAGTGGGGATGGAGGTAGAGAGTAGGAATGGAAGTAGGGAGTGGGGATGTAGGTAGGGAGTGGGGATGGAGGTAGGGAGTGGGGATGGAGGTAGGGAGTGGGGATGGAAGTAGGGAGTGGGTAGTGGGGATGGAGGTAGGGAGTGGGGATGGAGGTCGGAAGTGGGGATGGAGGTAGAGAGTAGGAATGGAAGTAGGGAGTGGGGATGTAGGTAGGGAGTGGGGATGGAGGTAGGGAGTGGGGGTGGAGGTAGGGAGTGGGGATGGAGGTAGGGAGTGGGGATTGAAGTAGGGAGTAGGGATGGAAGTAGGGAGTGGGGATGGAGGTAGGGAGTGGGGATGGAGGTAGAGAGTAGGAATGGAAGTAGGGAGTGGGGATGTAGGTAGGGAGTGGGGATGGAGGTAGGGAGTGGGGATGGAGGTAGGGAGTGGGGATGGAGGTAGGGAGTGGGGATGGAGGTAGAGAGTAGGAATGGAAGTAGGGAGTGGGGATGTAGGTAGGGAGTGGGGATGGAGGTAGGGAGTGGGGATGGAGGTAGGGAGTGGGGATGGAAGTAGGGAGTGGGGATTGAAGTAGGGAGTAGGGATGGAAGTAGGGAGTGGGGATGGAGGTAGGGAGTGGGGATGGAGGTAGGGAGTGGGGATGTAGGTAGGGAGTGGGGATGGAGGTAGGGAGTGGGGATGGAAGTAGGGAGTGGGGATTGAAGTAGGGAGTAGGGATGGAAGTAGGGAGTGGGGATGGAGGTAGGGAGTGGGGATGGAGGTCGGGAGTGGGGATGGAGGTAGGGAGTGGGGATGTAGGTAGGGAGTGGGGATGGAGGTAGGGAGTGGGGATGGAGGTAGGGAGTGGGGATGGAGGTAGGGAGTGGGGATGGAGGTCGGGAGTGGGGATGGAGGTAGGGAGTGGGGATGTAGGTAGGGAGTGGGGATGGAGGAAGGGAGTGGGGATGGAGGTAGGGAGTGGGGATGGAGAGAAGTATCCGGTCCTTGCAGTCAGCAGAAGCTAGGCACATGGTTCAGTTATAGGGGTCTTGTCGAGTTACTAAACAGGAGAATTAACTTAATCGAGGGTTAAATGATTTACCTTGCTAACGTAACTTCCAATATTATATTTGCGTAATTTAACCACTACATATATATTTTTCAGAAAGAAGAACGAACATTGACACGTTGGTTGGCGATTATCCAGAAATCAAATCATTTATTCCGGAAACGAATTAGAGCTAATTAGAGTTAGAAACGAATAAGAAATATGATTTGGTGGATATGAGAGTTGCGAATCAGTAATGAAATAAACTCATTAACAGATTGTGGATCAAAGGAAATTATAATTTTCCACTCGGGGTGTATTATAATAACTACGCTTGGCGAATTATAATTACACATGAACTTAAATCATCCCGACCCCAACTATCCCCTACTTTTGGGACTTCTACTCATTGGGGTAATGGTGCTTTTTGCCAACGGCGTTGTCATTATAAGTTCCGTCGCTTTCAGAAACTTGAGACAGAAACCTTCCAATTTCCTCGTTTTCAGTTTGGCCCTAGCCGATATATTAATCGCCCTGGTAGTCATCGCGATAGCCGTTGCTAGGGACGCTATTTACGGTGGGGCGTGGTTCGGGACGCCTGCAATGTGCGACGCTTGGAAGGCTGTCTGCGATTGGTTGAAGGTCTGCTCAACGCTCCACATTGTTGCTATTTCCGTCGACAAATACGTATTTATAGAACACCCGCTGGCATACCCAAGATTCGTGAATCACGCAAACGTTGCTGCTGTCATAGCAACAATATGGTTGGCCTCCGCTCTAGTAGGGATAACGCCTCACGCGACGAAATGGGGTATCGATGTTAGTTCTCGGAAGCAGCATCTGTCGCTAGGCAACTGCGAGGTCACCATGAAATTAAATTACGTCATTGCCTATTGCGTCATTATGTACGGCCTGCCTCTGCTAATCATATACTTTACTAATACGGTGATTCTTAGGACGGTATTACGTCATAGACGAAGGGTACAACCAGCGCCAACGGTTTCCATAGGATCAAACGGAATAGTGAATATCGATTTGCCAGCCGTTGCCTTCAAGAATATAAAAACTGCGTTCGAGGTGGTTGGACTAGTGTCATTTTTTTTTACAGTCATGTGGATGCCATATTTCGTGGTGGTGGTATACGATACAGCTACAGACCACGAGGTGGTGTCACAAACCACGCGGTCCATAGCCTGGTGGATAGGCTTGAGTAACTGTTTGTGCAACCCGTTGATCTACGGTTTTGATCGTGGGTTTAGATGTAGTTACAAGAATCTATTGTTGTGTCGATTTAATAACACTACCTCGAGGGTGAGAGCTTTACCGGCAATCCACCTGTCGTTACAGGTTGCGGACCCGCCGCTTCCGAAACATAAACAGACCCGGAGAGCGACTATAGACAGGCGTTGCAGTATAAATAGTATATAAAAATCTATAAAATAGCTGCCGTTAGGTCTAACTAATAAAATAAAATCGCGGAATGTAATACTTTCATAAACTTATTTAATACTTCTTAATTTAATTCTACTTAGTTTTGCAGGTGCACACTAGATACTAAGTAGTGCAGGTGCACACTAGATACTAAGTAGTGCAGGTGCACACTAGATACTAAGTAGTGCAGGTGCACACTAGATACTAAGTAGTGCAGGTGCACACTAGATACTAAGTAGTGGAGGAGCACACTAGATACTAAGTAGTGGAGGAGCACACTAGATACTAAGTAGTGCAGGTGCACACTAGATACTAAGTAGTGGAGGTGCACACAAGATACTAAGTAGTGGAGGTTCACACAAGATACTGAAAGTTGTGCAGGTGCACAAAAGATACTAAATGTTGTGCAGGAGCACACAAGATACTAAGTAGTGCAGGTGCACACTAGATACTAAGTAGTGGAGGAGCACACAAGATACTAAGTAGTGGAGGTGCACACTAGATACTAAGTAGTGCAGGTGCACACTAGATACTAAGTAGTGGAGGAGCACACTAGATACTAAGTAGTGCAGGTGCACACTAGATACTAAGTAGTGGAGGTGCACACAAGATACTAAGTAGTGGAGGTTCACACAAGATACTGAAAGTTGTGCAGGTGCACAAAAGATACTAAATGTTGTGCAGGAGCACACAAGATACTAAGTAGTGCAGGTGCACACTAGATACTAAGTAGTGGAGGAGCACACAAGATACTAAGTAGTGGAGGTTCACACAAGATACTGAAAGTTGTGCAGGTGCACAAAAGATACTAAATGTTGTGCAGGAGCACACAAGATACTAAGTAGTGCAGGTGCACACTAGATACTAAGTAGTGGAGGAGCACACAAGATACTAAGTAGTGGAGGTTCACACAAGATACTAAGTAGTGCAGGTGCACACTAGATACTAAGTAGTGCAGGTGCACACTAGATACTAAGTAGTGGAGGAGCACACTAGATACTAAGTAGTGCAGGTGCACACTAGATACTAAGTAGTGGAGGTGCACACAAGATACTAAGTAGTGGAGGTTCACACAAGATACTGAAAGTTGTGCAGGTGCACAAAAGATACTAAATGTTGTGCAGGAGCACACAAGATACTAAGTAGTGCAGGTGCACACTAGATACTAAGTAGTGGAGGAGCACACAAGATACTAAGTAGTGGAGGTTCACACAAGATACTGAAAGTTGTGCAGGTGCACACAAGATACTAAAGTTGTGCAGGAGCACACAAGATACTAAGTAGTGCAGGTGCACACAAGATACTGAAAGTTGTGCAGGTGCACACAAGATACTGAAAGTTGTGCAGGTGCACACAAGATACTAAGTAGTGCAGGTGCACACAAGATACTGAAAGTTGTGCAGGTGCACAAAAGATACTAAATGTTGTGCAGGAGCACACAAGATACTAAGTAGTGCAGGTGCACACAAGATACTGAAAGTTGTGCAGGTGCACACAAGATACTGAAAGTTGTGCAGGTGCACACAAGATACTAAAGTTGTGCAGGTGCACACAAGATACTAAGTAGTGGAGGTGCACACAAGATACTGAAAGTTGTGCAGGTGCACAAAAGATACTAAATGTTGTGCAGGAGCACACAAGATACTAAGTGGTGGAGGTGCACACAAGATACTGAAAGTTGTGCAGGTGCACACAAGATACTGAAAGTTGTGCAGGTGCACACAAGATACTGAAAGTTGTGCAGGTGCACACAAGATACTAAGTAGTGCAGGTGCACACAAGATACTAAGTAGTGGAGGTGCACACAAGATACTGAAAGTTGTGCAGGTGCACAAAAGATACTAAAAGTTGTGCAGGTGCACACAAGATACTAAGTAGTGCAGGTGCACACAAGATACTAAGTAGTGGAGGTGCACACAAGATACTAAGTAGTGCAGGTGCACACAAGATACTAAGTAGTGGAGGTGCACACAAGATACTAAGTAGTGCAGGTGCACACAAGATACTGAAAGTTGTGCAGGTGCACAAAAGATACTAAATGTTGTGCAGGAGCACACAAGATACTAAGTAGTGGAGGTGCACACAAGATACTGAAAGTTGTGCAGGTGCACACAAGATACTGAAAGTTGTGCAGGTGCACACAAGATACTGAAAGTTGTGCAGGTGCACACAAGATACTAAGTAGTGCAGGTGCACACAAGATACTAAGTAGTGGAGGTGCACACAAGATACTGAAAGTTGTGCAGGTGCACACAAGATACTAAAAGTTGTGCAGGTGCACACAAGATACTAAGTAGTGCAGGTGCACACAAGATACTAAGTAGTGGAGGTGCACACAAGATACTGAAAGTTGTGCAGGTGCACAAAAGATACTAAATGTTGTGCAGGAGCACACAAGATACTAAGTAGTGCAGGAGCACACAAGATACTAAGTAGTGGAGGTGCACACAAGATACTGAAAGTTGTGCAGGTGCACAAAAGATACTAAATGTTGTGCAGGAGCACACAAGATACTAAGTAGTGCAGGTGCACACAAGATACTGAAAGTTGTGCAGGTGCACACAAGATACTGAAAGTTGTGCAGGTGCACACAAGATACTAAGTAGTGCAGGTGCACACAAGATACTAAGTAGTACAGGTGCACACAAGATACTAAGTAGTGCAGGTGCACACAAGATACTAAGTAGTGCAGGTGCACACAAGATACTAAGTAGTGCAGGTGCACACAAGATACTAAGTTGTGCAGGTGCACACAAGATACTAAGTAGTGCAGGTGCACACAAGATACTAAGTAGTGCAGGTGCACACAAGATACTAAGTAGTGCAGGTGCACACAAGATACTAAGTAGTGCAGGTGCACACAAGATACTAAGTAGTGCAGGTGCACACAGGATACTAAGTTGTGCAGGTGCACACAAGATACTAAGTAGTGCAGGTGCACACAAGATACTGAAAGTTGTGCAGGTGCACACAAGATACTGAAAGTTGTGCAGGTGCACACAAGATACTGAAAGTTGTGCAGGTGCACACAAGATACTAAGTAGTGCAGGTGCACACAAGATACTAAGTAGTGCAGGTGCACACAAGATACTAAGTAGTGCAGGTTCACACAAGATACTAAGTAGTGCAGGTGCACACAAGATACTAAGTAGTGCAGGTGCACACAAGATACTGAAAGTTGTGCAGGTGCACACAAGATACTAAGTAGTGCAGGTGCACACAAGATACTAAGTAGTGCAGGTGCACACAAGATACTAAGTAGTGCAGGTGCACACAGGATACTAAGTTGTGCAGGTGCACACAAGATACTAAGTAGTGCAGGTGCACACAAGATACTAAGTAGTGCAGGTTCACACAAGATACTAATGTAGTGCAGGTGCACACAAGATACTAAGTAGTGCATGAGCACACAAGATACTAAGTAGTGTAGGTGCACACAAGATAGTGAAAGTTGTGCAGGTGCACACAAGATACTGAAAGTTGTGCAGGTGCACACAAGATACTGAAAGTTGTGCAGGTGCACACAAGATACTGAAAGTTGTGCAGGAGCACAAAAGATACTAAAAGTTGTGCAGGTGCACACAAGATGCTAAAAGTTGTGCAGGTGCACACAACATACTAAATTGTGCAGGTGCACACAAGATACTAAGTAGTGCAGGTGCACACAAGATACTAAGTAGTGGAGGTGCACACAAGATACTGAAAGTTGTGCAGGTGCACACAAGATACTGAAAGTTGTGCAGGTGCACACAAGATACTAAGTAGTGCAGGTGCACACAAGATACTAAGTAGTACAGGTGCACACAAGATACTAATGTAGTGCAGGTGCACACAAGATACTAAGTAGTGCAGGAGCACACAAGATACTAAGTAGTGTAGGTGCACACAAGATACTGAAAGTTGTGCAGGTGTACACAAGATACTGAAAGTTGTGCAGGTGCACACAAGATACTGAAAGTTGTGCAGGTGCACACAAGATACTGAAAGTTGTGCAGGTGCACACAAGATACTGAAAGTTGTGCAGGAGCACAAAAGATACTCAAAGTTGAGCAGGTGCACACAAGATGCTAAAAGTTGTGCAGGTGCACACAACATACTAAATGGTGCAGGTGCACACAAGATACTAAATTGTGCACACAAGATACTAAAAGTTGTGCAGGAGCACACAAGATACTAAGTAGTGGAGGTGCACACAAGATACTGAAAGTTGTGCAGGTGCACGCAAGATACTGAAAGTTGTGCAGGTGCACACAAGATACTAAGTAGTGCAGGTGCACACAAGATACTAAGTAGTACAGGTGCACACAAGATACTAATGTAGTGCAGGTGCACACAAGATACTAAGTAGTGCAGGAGCACACAAGATACTAAGTAGTGTAGGTGCACACAAGATACTGAAAGTTGTGCAGGTGCACACAAGATACTGAAAGTTGTGCAGGTGCACACAAGATACTGAAAGTTGTGCAGGTGCACACAAGATACTGAAAGTTGTGCAGGTGCACACAAAATACTGAAAGTTGTGCAGGAGCACAAAAGATACTCAAGTTGTGCAGGTGCACACAAGATGCTAAAAGTTGTGCAGGTGCACACAACATACTAAATGGTGCAGGTGCACACAAGATACTAAATTGTGCACACAAGATACTAAAAGTTGTGCAGGAGCACACAAGATACTAAGTAGTGGAGGTGCACACAAGATACTGAAAGTTGTGCAGGTGCACAAAAGATGCTAAAAGTTGTGCAGGTTGACACAAAAGATTCTAAATTGTGCAGGTGCACACAAGATACTAAATTGTGCACACAAGATACTATGTTGTGCACAAACGATACTAAGTAGTACTGTGCACACAAGATACTAAGTTGTGCGCACTAGATACTAAGTTGTGCGCACAAGGTATTAAGTTGTGCACACAAGATACTAAGTGGTGCGATAAGTTGTGCAGGTGCACACAAGATGCTAAGTTGTGCAGGTGCACTAAATTGCACACACAAGATACTAATCAAGTTGCACACATCCCTAAGATACAGTGCTAAGTTGTGAGTACAAAGTTGTGCGACTACGATAGTAAGTTGCACGAAAAACATGCCCATATCTCAGCTATTTTTAAATGCAATTCAGATTGTGTGACATATTTAGAATTCTTGTATGGCCTGCTATGTAACAGTGCCAATAAAGCACATTAAGGTTGAAGAATAACTGCAGTACGACTGGTGCAATATCGACGGAACCACCTTTTTCAAATGTTTCTAGTAGCTAAAGAATGAAAGTGAAAATACAAATTATGGCTAACCCAGCAAGGAGGAGGAAGGAGGTGAAATTATCTATGTTTCAAATTTCGTGCAATCTCATTAAGATTTGTAGAAAAAATGGCGAGGGTGAGGGTGATGGATGAGAGGTGACACAAGTCACTGAATTTAAACACTATCTTTCATGACATAATGTATGTCGTTTTAACATAGGATAGTTAGTGTCGATATAAAAATGTATAAAGAATAATAATTGTTGGGCTTTTCCACCGTTACGTAATCACAATCATTCATACGCAACTTTACAATAGGAATAACATTTAGCTATGATGACTTGTGGATTAATAGTATATCTTTACTTTAACTTATAAGAGTTGTATCTCATTTGATCTATAGGATATTGTAAATATAGTACCCGTTACGGACTCACATACAAATTTAAAAAAAAAAAAATTAATTAACTATCACATGACAAAGAAATTATATATTTGACAAAATTATCTTGAAAAGTTTAATGTCATAATATGTTACAACTTTCACAATGCGTAGCCATCACATCACATTTTGAAACATAGTATGGTGGTTAACCGCAAAACTAAACGTGAAATGTTGTTTACGAACTAACAGAAAAAATGTCACGGACTCACACTTGAAATAGTTGTTTTGGATTCAAAATTTGTTAAAAGTAGATTGGTGTCATTTAATATTATTCATACAAAATTTATAAAATCCCATTCCAAAACAAACTACATCGGGCATTATTATCCATATTGCATCGGCCTGAAAGTACACTTGTACATATTATTACTGTATAATTTAAACGCATACCGAACACCATAACTCCAAATTCCACTCAAATGAAAAAAAGATTACCAGTGTCCCCCAAGACCGCCATCCCAGCCCCCCCCCCCCACACTTTCTCTTGATATAACTACTACTGCTAGGATCGGCATGCTGCATTGCAGCTGCATTTTTAAGAATGCTGTGGCAGCTTGTCGAGAAAACTACGCTGCCTATCACCCATGACATTTGCTAGATCATCCGCATCTTCAAGGCCAGTGTCCTTTAAGATGCGTCTCAAGAAAGTCATGGGCTGTCCACCATGCTTATTCACTCCATGAGGCTGCCAAAGCACAAGATTGTGCACTGGCTGGTCCTCACGGCCAAAGCAATGTCCTGCAAAGCGGAGGCGGCTTTGTTCTAGAATGTTTTTTATTTGACTAGTTCGCTACCGGTGGCATCGAAATTATAGATTGTAAATAATTAATTAGTTAATTTGAAAAAAACAATTTGTCTGATGACTATTAATAATAATTAACACGTTTAGAACCAGGAAAATAAATATTTGTAATTTATGATAAAATGAATTAATTGAGACTTAATGAATATAACAATAGATTAATGAAGTAGATTTTCAACTCTTTTTCGAATGCTTCTTTTTCCTTCTTCGTTTGTTCTCATTATTTTCTTCTTTATCCTTTTGGTTAGATTGTGTTCCTTCCTTGTCCTTCTTTTTCTAAAATAAAAGTTGAAAGCAGTTGGACTTTAGGTACCAGTTCATGTTCCATTATTACCAGGTAAATACAACTATAGAACATAAAATCACAGTGTTTAATCTAAATTTATAAGTCTGTCTGGAATCAATTTGACCTTAGCAATTAATTTACCTCTTCTCTTCTCGCTTCGGCTATATTTTTCCAAAGTTCCTTTGACAGATCTTCCTTGGAGACTGTTCGTATCATCCGATTCTTGCCGTGTATATAATTTTCATAGTCGCGATATTGTTTGTCAGTATGCCAACCTACAGTAAAACAATGATATTGCTGATTAATTTACTTCACAATTATTATGTAAAGGGAGGCTTAGAGGCTTACTTGTGCGAGTAAATTGACACTGCAGGCGCAGGGTGTAGTGGGTGATCTGAGTGGTTTGTCTGACATATTTTAGGCCTACTGTACTTTGAACAAACATACTGTATCTATTTTAAATATAAATCTCGATTATCTCACAATTAATTGTAATTGTAATTAATAGAACATTGTCATAAAATGAAGATTGCTCGGAATTGTAAAATCTTTAAATTCTCAATAAATGCGCAAGAATGAAGTAAAGCAGGTTATATTTACCGTTTAATTTATTACTCACTTACTGTATGTACTTACTGCTGAAAGCAGCTCCTACGTAATTCACTTCAACTGTAGGCAACTAAACAAAGATATACTTTTTAACCTTTAAGATTTATTATGGCCACTTTTTAAACTAACCTAATTGTTGTTGTTTAAACAACAACCGATCAAAACGATTTTGTAATCCGTGTCGCAGATTCTGCACACTGTAGACGTGCCCTGTTGTAAGAATGTAAGCCTGTTGACCCATTTTTAATTCTTTGTGATTCACTTCTTTTGAACTCTTTAGGTATCTGTGTAAATAAAACACAAACAAATTTATCCTAATAATTATTTAACAGTGGTGTAGATTCTGACCACGGCCATCCCTTATGACCAGCCAGTTACCTACCTCAGGGAGTTAGTTAGTTCAGTTAGTTAGTTATTCTCTTTAGTAAACACTAATTTGAATTATCAAACAAGGTTCACTTGCACCAAGTAGAGCACTGTAAATATTGACCCTCCACCACCAACTCACCGGTAAAACACAACTGTATTTTTATGTAAATTCCTAGGTATCGGAAAATTTATATGCAATTCGGATAACCAAGATCTCGACAGGGAGATAGATATCGACAATCGGAACTTTTAATTGGTTTACATTCCATTATCGGCCTTTATGACCAGCCAGTGACGTAATCAGGGTGCTTTTGATTGGTTTACAATACATCCCCGGCCCTTTGGACCAGCCACTAACCTACCTTAGGGTGCTTTTGATTGGTTTACTACTACTACTAGGATCGGGATGCTGCATTGCAGCTTCATTTTTAAGAAAGCTGTGCCGGCTTATCGACAAAATTGCACCGCCACAACTCCCTATCACTCATGACATTTGCTAGATCATCCGCATCTTCAAGGCCAGTGTCCTTTAAGATGCGTCTCAAGAAAGTCATGGGCTGTCCACCATGCTTATTCACTCCATGAGGTTGCCAAAGTACAGGATTATGCACTGGCTGGTCCTCACGGCGAAAGCAATGTCCTGCAAAGCGGAGGCGATTTTGTTCTAGTGTCAAGCTTGGGGGAACCAATGAGACACCTCCAATGTTATATAGTGTCTGGTTGGAGATGTGTGCATTGTACTTGACACAATGAACCCGGCGTAGCATTATTGTGAATGTGCCATCCAGAGATTTGGTGTCCTCAGCAGTTAGAGCCCAGCATGGACTCCCATAGAGGAGTACTGGAACTACTGCTGCTCTAAATAATCGGACCTTAAGTTTCCGATTAATTCTCGGTGACTTCTAAATCCTGGAAAGCCTATTCAAGGCTGCCCATGCCTTTCCCTTACGTATTCGAAGGTCCTCACCTGACTTCCGGATCCATGATCCCAGGTAACAGAAGTCATCCACATGCTCAAGCATACCATCTTTTGAGCTTATGCTCATCCGATCAGAGACTTGCTGAGGACTTTCAAAGTTAACTGTCAAAATTGTGGTCTTTCTGGAGTTAATAAAAAGACCAACACTAGAAGCAGCATGTTCTAATGAGCTGAGGAGCCGTTGGACTCCCTCTAGTGATTCTGAGAGTACTCCTAGGTCATCAGCAAAGTCTAGATCAGTTAGGTACTTGGCAGGATTTCCTCGACTTCTGGAGCCAGTAGGTGGAGTTATCATCACCCCATCATCATTATGATGATCTAAGGACATGCGTAGAACATAGTCAACAACAATTATGAACAAGAATGGTGCAAGTGTGTCTCCCTGGAGGACGCCCCATAACACTTCAAATGGTTCTGGGTCACCGTCAACAGTAGACACAAATGTTGTCGAACCATCGTATACTGATCTGATTGCTGCAATAATTTCATCAGGAATCCCATATAATGAAAGTATGCTGAACATACGTGAGCGAGAGTCTGAATCAAAGGCCTTGAAGAAGTCAACAAAGATAACAGCCAGATGCCTGTCTTTCTTTTTTGATAACTCTTCAATTATCCTTCTAAGTGCCAAAATGGGCTCCATGGTCCCACGACCTTTACGGAACCCATTCTGATTTCCACGGAGCAGTCTCTCAATGGGATCCCTGATGCGATTTAATATAATTATATTGTATAGCTTTGCAGCAATCGAGATCAATGAGATTCCACGAAATGAACCATAGAGTGTTAGGTTGCCCTTCTTGGGAACTGGCACCAACTTATTTGTTTTAATTTCTTGTGGGACTCTTGTTGTTCGGTACATGTCTACTATGATGGGATATATGAGCTTTAAACACTCAGGTATTTTAAAGACCTCAGAGGGAACACCATCTACTCCACTGGCACGATTGGTCTTAATGCTCTTTGCAGCAGCCTTCACTTCTGCAAAGGAGATATCACCAATGGGAATATCTGGGAGTACAGACTCAGACACTTTTACTTCTATAAAGTTATCAGGCAATACCCTGTCATTATTGAGGAGCTTTTCAAAGTGGGCCTTCCAACCATATTGAAGCGATCGGCTGGTGATTCAGCCTTAACCTTGGTGGTTGGTTGGCTTTTTCGACCAGCAAGCAAGTTGATCGATCTCCATGCCTGGGATGATTGCCTGCTGTCGTCAGCATCATTGATAGCATCAACCTGTTGGTTTATTAGCTCCTGTAAATTAACAGAGTACTGCCTGTTCAGGGACCTAGATGCAGCCTTAACTGCATTCTTGGCCGCTGTAGTCTGTTTGAGTCGGGACTTTTTCTGCGCCTTGTAGAGGTCATTTCGGCACTTCTGAATTTTGTTGTCAGTCCAGGGGGCCCGTTTCCTGTTTCGAGGGTATACAGGAACTGTTTCTGCAGCTGCTAACTTAACTGCCTCTGTGAAGGCAGTATAGCCCTTACAGTGATCTGCCGCCTCAGAGGCAAGAACCTCATACCTGTTGCTCAGCTGTAGTGTGAAGCTGGATCTCACACTTGGCTGTTGCAACAGAGAGGACCAGTCATGCCGCGGCAAGGCAGAGTTCGTTGTTCTGCTAGCACGCAGACTAAGTCTTACCTTGGCCACAATAAGGCGGTGATCACTGGAGAAGGGTCGTAGTGCAAATGCATTACAGTCTTGTATAGAGCTCCTGTATTTCCTACGAAACAGGATATGGTCTATCTGGGACTTGTGACCACTGGGTCCACTATGAGTCCATAGCTTTCCAGTTCGCTTCTTGAACTGGGTTCCAGCCGAAAACAATCCATTTCCAGAGATAAAATCCTGAAGATGGACGGAATTTCGGTTAACACTATTGCTATAGACCCAGGGCGATGTAGGTGATTGATGCAGACTTGCATTATAGTCTCCCAGGAATGTTAAGAATACATGCTGATCCACTCCATCAGTAGCTGCTTGTCGATTCTGGTAGAAATTTTCCACCTCCTCTACAGGGGCAACACTAGTTGGAGAGTAGCACACAATCAGAACCACCATAGGAAACTTCTTAGCCAGTCTTCCAGAACATGAGAAGTGGCAACGGATGATGCGGTTAGAGAGTGGGTCTATTTTGTCCAATGCTGCATGTGCAGTTGGATTCATCAATAGACCAATTCTACCATTGCCACTATCATCTGCTGAAGCGAGGGCGAGACGCCAACCACCCCCATGTACTTAATCAGTCTGTCCAGTCTGCATTCGGTGCTCTTGAACACCCACTGCACTAAGAGAAAGCTTATCTGCCAAGGCAGTCAGCTCACCTTGTCGCATTGGGGACCCGAGTGTTAGGGTGTTTACTGAGGCTAGTCTAGTAATTTGCCTCAGATTCACCAATGGCTTTGTTGGTCGGGGTGGAACATGAGAGTAGCCTCCAACTCCAGAATCCCTCTCCCCCTCACAATCTGGCCTCCCTGGTGACCCAGGGTTTGGGCCAGAAAGGTTATCAGGAAAGGGACTCAAAGAATTGTTTGCCGCTCTCTCTCCAGTAGGGGGTGAGACAGGCAACCGGTCAGGAGATAAATGACGCCTGTGAGGCCGATTGTTTCCAGTCATTCCACTAGCCTCTAGTGGCTGGACCTCCGCATTACAAATGTAATCCATAGTGGGGGTTGGGGGGTGCTTTTTTGCCGAGTCAGCTCTCGGGGCAAATACCACACCCTGGTTTGCCATTCCACAGGGTGGGTGTCGCAGTGGAGTCAGATATGAGGCACATCACCCATATCTTCTCTCCCGCACATGACCCACCATTGGCTGTGCAGCTCATCTGCTAGGTCATGCCCTGTACCCCTGCTGCCAGGTGCAGGTCGCAGTGAAGTGCACTCAGAGGGGACATGAGAACACTCTACTCCTGACCAGCCATTGGTAGATCACCATCTGCCTGGCCAGGCCATATACCCCTGCAGCCAAGTATATGGGTCCTTAATCCAGAACCAAGGGCGTCCTTATCCCAGAACGAAGGGGGTCCTAGTTACAGGACCAGATTTGCCCTAGTAATAGGGTCTATGCAGCTACATGTGGCACCTCGTTTATGCTGCATGGAGGTGGCAAGTTTTCTTGTTCAATGACCTAGAATACCTGACCTGACCCAATTGACTGACGATTGGTTTACAATATATCCCCGGCCTTTTGGACCAGCCACTCACGTATCTTAGGGTGCTTTTGATTGGTTTACAATCTATCCCCGGCCTTTTGGACCAGCCACTCACGTACCCAGGGTGCTTTTGATTGGTTTATAATCTATCCCCGGCCTTTTGGACCAGCCACTCACGTACCCCAGGGTGCTTTTGATTGGTTTACAATATATCCCCGGCCTTTTGGACCAGCCACTCACGTACCCAGGGTGTTTTTGATTGGTTTACAATCTATCCACGGCATTTTGGACCAGCCACTCACGTACCCCGGGTGCTTTTGATTGGTTTACAATATATCCCCGGCCTTTTGGACCAGCCTCTCACGTACCCAGGGTTGTTTTGATTGGTTTACAATCTATCCCCGGCCTTTTGGACCAGCCACTCACGTATCTTAGGGTGCTTTTGATTGGTTTACAATCTATCCTCGGCCTTTTGGACCAGCCTCTCACGTACCCAGGGTGCTTTTGATTGGTTTACAATCTATCCCCGGCCTTTTGGACCAGCTACTCACGTATCTTAGGGTGCTTTTGATTGGTTTACAATCTATCCCCGGCCTTTTGGACCAGCCACTCACGTACCCAGGGTGCTTTTGATTGGTTTACAATCTATCCCCGGCCCTTTGGACCAGCCACTCACGTACCCCAGGGTGCTTTTGATTGGTTTACAATCTATCCCCGGCCTTTTGGACCAGCCACTCACGTATCTTAGGGTGCTTTTGATTGGTTTACAATCTATCCCCGGCCTTTTGGACCAGCCACTCACGTACCTTAGGGTGCTTTTGATTGGTTTACAATCTATCCCCGGCCTTTTGGACCAGCCACTCACGTACCCAGGGTGCTTTTGATTGGTTTACAATCTATCCCCGGCCTTTTGGACCAGCCACTCACGTATCTTAGGGTGCTTTTGATTGGTTTACAATCTATCCCCGGCCTTTTGGACCAGCCACTCACGTACCCAGGGTGCTTTTGATTGGTTTACAATATATCCCCGGCCTTTTGGACCAGACACTCACGTACCCAGGGTGTTTTTGATTGGTTTACAATCTATCCACGGCATTTTGGACCAGCCACTCACGTACCCCGGGTGCTTTTGATTGGTTTACAATCTATCCCCGGCCTTTTGGACCAGCCTCTCACGTACCCAGGGTGCTTTTGATTGGTTTACAATCTATCCCCGGCCTTTTGGACCAGCCACTCACGTATCTTATGGTGGTTTTGATTGGTTTACAATCTATCCCCGGCCTTTTGGACCAGCCTCTCACGTACCCAGGGTGCTTTTGATTGGTTTACAATCTATCCCCGGCCTTTTGGACCAGCCACTCACGTATCTTAGGGTGCTTTTGATTGGTTTACAATCTATCCCCGGCCTTTTGGACCAGCCACTCACGTACCCAGGGTGCTTTTGATTGGTTTACAATCTATCCCCGGCCTTTTGGACCAGCCACTCACGTATCTTAGGGTGCTTTTGATTGGTTTACAATATATCCCCGGCCTTTTGGACCAGCCACTCACGTATCTTAGGGTGCTTTTGATTGGTTTACAATCTATCCCCGGCCCTTTGGACCAGCCACTCACGTACCCCAGGGTGCTTTTGATTGGTTTACAATCTATCCCCGGCCTTTTGGACCAGCCACTCACGTATCTTAGGGTGCTTTTGATTGGTTTACAATCTATCCCCGGCCTTTTGGACCAGCCACTCACGTACCCAGGGTGCTTTTGATTGGTTTACAATCTATCCCCGGCCTTTTGGACCAGCCACTCACGTATCTTAGGGTGCTTTTGATTGGTTTACAATATATCCCCGGCCTTTTGGACCAGCCACTCACGTATCTTAGGGTGCTTTTGATTGGTTTACAATCTATCCCCGGCCCTTTGGACCAGCCACTCACGTACCCCAGGGTGCTTTTGATTGGTTTACAATCTATCCCCGGCCTTTTGGACCAGCCACTCACGTATCTTAGGGTGGTTTTGATTGGTTTACAATCTATCCCGGCCTTTTGGACCAGCCTCTCACGTACCCAGGGTGCTTTTGATTGGTTTACAATCTATCCCCGGCCTTTTGGACCAGCCACTCACGTATCTTAGGGTGCTTTTGATTGGTTTACAATCTATCCCCGGCCTTTTGGACCAGCCACTCACGTACCCAGGGTGCTTTTGATTGGTTTACAATCTATCCCCGGCCTTTTGGACCAGCCACTCACGTATCTTAGGGTGCTTTTGATTGGTTTACAATATATCCCCGGCCTTTTGGACCAGCCACTCACGTATCTTAGGGTGCTTTTGATTGGTTTACAATCTATCCCCGGCCCTTTGGACCAGCCACTCACGTACCCCAGGGTGCTTTTGATTGGTTTACAATCTATCCCCGGCCTTTTGGACTAGCCACTCACGTATCTTAGGGTGCTTTTGATTGGTTTACAATCTATCCCCGGCCTTTTGGACCAGCCACTCACGTACCTTAGGGTGCTTTTGATTGGTTTACAATCTATCCCCGGCCTTTTGGACCAGCCACTCACGTATCTTAGGGTGCTTTTGATTGGTTTACAATCTATCCCCGGTCTTTTGGACCAGCCACTCACGTGCCCAGGGTGTTTTTGATTGGTTTACAATCTATCCCCGGCCTTTTGGACCAGCCACTCACGTATCTTAGGGTGCTTTTGATTGGTTTACAATCTATCCCCGGCCTTTTGGACCAGCCACTCACGTACCCCAGGGTGCTTTTGATTGGTTTACAATCCATCCCCGGCCTTTTGGTCCAGCCAATGACTTACCTCGGTGTTCTTGGCGGTTTGCAATCTATCCCCGGCCTTTTGGACCAGCCTCTTACGTACCCAGGGTGCTTTTGATTGGTTTACAATCTATCCCCGGCCTTTTGGACCAGCCACTCACGTACCCAGGGTGCTTTTGATTGGTTTACAATCTATCCCCGGCCCTTTGGACCAGCCACTCACGTACCCCAGGGTGCTTTTGATTGGTTTACAATCTATCCCCGGCCTTTTGGACCAGCCACTCACGTATCTTAGTGTGCTTTTGATTGGTTTACAATCTATTCCCGGCCCTTTGGACCAGCCACTCACGTACCCCAGGGTGCTTTTGATTGGTTTACAATCTATCCCCGGCCTTTTGGACCAGCCTCTCACGTACCCCAGGGTGCTTTTGATTGGTTTACAATCTATCCACGGCATTTTGGACCAGCCACTCACCTCTTACCTTAGGGTGCTTTTGATTGGTTTACAATCTATCCCCGGCCTTTTGGACCAGCCACTCACGTACCTTAGGGTGCTTTTGATTGGTTTACAATCGATCCCGTGCCTTTTGTACCAGCCACTCACCTACCCCAGGGTGCTTTTGATTGGTTTACAATCTAGCCCCCGGCCTTTTGGACCAGCCACTCACCTCCTACCTTAGGGTGCTTTTGATTGGTTTACAATCTATCCCCGGCCTTTTGGACCAGCCACTCCCTTTTGGACCAGCCACTCACGTACCCAGGGTGCTTTTGATTGGTTTACAATCTATCCCCGGCCTTTTGTACCAGCCTCTCACGTACCCCACGGTGCTTTTGATTGGTTTACAATCTATCCCCGGCCTTTTGGACCAGCCACTCACGTACCCAGGGTGCTTTTGATTGGTTTACAATCTATCCCCGGCCTTTTGGACCAGCCAATCACGTACCTTAGGGTGTTTTTGGTTGGTTTACAATCTATCCCCGGCCTTTTGGACCAGCCACTCACGTACCTTAGGGTGCTTTTGATTGGTTTACAATCTATCCCCGGCCTTTTGGACCAGCCACTCACGTACCCAGGGTGCTTTTGATTGGTTTACAATCTATCCCCGGCCTTTTGGACCAGCCACTCACGTATCTTAGGGTGCTTTTGATTGGTTTACAATCTATCCCCGGCCCTTTGGACCAGCCACTCACGTACCCCAGGGTGCTTTTGATTGGTTTACAATCTATCCCCGGCCTTTTGGACCAGCCACTCACGTATCTTAGGGTGGTTTTGATTGGTTTACAATCTATCCCGGCCTTTTGGACCAGCCTCTCACGTACCCAGGGTGCTTTTGATTGGTTTACAATCTATCCCCGGCCTTTTGGACCAGCCACTCACGTATCTTAGGGTGCTTTTGATTGGTTTACAATCTATCCCCGGCCTTTTGGACCAGCCACTCACGTACCCAGGGTGCTTTTGATTGGTTTACAATCTATCCCCGGCCTTTTGGACCAGCCACTCACGTATCTTAGGGTGCTTTTGATTGGTTTACAATATATCCCCGGCCTTTTGGACCAGCCACTCACGTATCTTAGGGTGCTTTTGATTGGTTTACAATCTATCCCCGGCCCTTTGGACCAGCCACTCACGTACCCCAGGGTGCTTTTGATTGGTTTACAATCTATCCCCGGCCTTTTGGACTAGCCACTCACGTATCTTAGGGTGCTTTTGATTGGTTTACAATCTATCCCCGGCCTTTTGGACCAGCCACTAACGTACCTTAGGGTGCTTTTGATTGGTTTACAATCTATCCCCGGCCTTTTGGACCAGCCACTCACGTATCTTAGGGTGCTTTTGATTGGTTTACAATCTATCCCCGGTCTTTTGGACCAGCCACTCACGTGCCCAGGGTGTTTTTGATTGGTTTACAATCTATCCCCGGCCTTTTGGACCAGCCACTCACGTATCTTATGGTGCTTTTGATTGGTTTACAATCTATCCCCGGCCTTTTGGACCAGCCACTCACGTACCCCAGGGTGCTTTTGATTGGTTTACAATCCATCCCCGGCCTTTTGGTCCAGCCAATGACTTACCTCGGTGTTCTTGGCGGTTTGCAATCTATCCCCGGCCTTTTGGACCAGCCTCTCACGTACCCAGGGTGCTTTTGATTGGTTTACAATCTATCCCCGGCCTTTTGGACCAGCCACTCACGTACCCAGGGTGCTTTTGATTGGTTTACAATCTATCCCCGGCCCTTTGGACCAGCCACTCACGTACCCCAGGGTGCTTTTGATTGGTTTACAATCTATCCCCGGCCTTTTGGACCAGCCACTCACGTATCTTAGTGTGCTTTTGATTGGTTTACAATCTATTCCCGGCCCTTTGGACCAGCCACTCACGTACCCCAGGGTGCTTTTGATTGGTTTACAATCTATCCCCGGCCTTTTGGACCAGCCTCTCACGTACCCCAGGGTGCTTTTGATTGGTTTACAATCTATCCACGGCATTTTGGACCAGCCACTCACGTACCTTAGGGTGCTTTTGATTGGTTTACAATCGATCCCGTGCCTTTTGTACCAGCCACTCACCTACCCCAGGGTGCTTTTGATTGGTTTACAATCTAGCCCCCGGCCTTTTGGACCAGCCACTCACCTCCTACCTTAGGGTGCTTTTGATTGGTTTACAATCTATCCCCGGCCTTTTGGACCAGCCACTCACCTACCTTATGGTGCGTTTGATTGGTTTACAATCTATCCCCGGCCTTTTGGACCAGCCACTCCCTTTTGGACCAGCCACTCACGTACCCAGGGTGCTTTTGATTGGTTTACAATCTATCCCCGGCCTTTTGGACCAGCCACTCACCTACCTTATGGTGCGTTTGATTGGTTTACAATCTATCCCCGGCCTTTTGGACCAGCTACTCACGTATCTTAGGGTGCTTTTGATTGGTTTACAATCTATCCGCGGCCTTTTGGACCAGCCACTCACGTACCTTAGGGTGCTTTTGATTGGTTTACAATCTATCCCCGGCCTTTTGGACCAGCCACTCACGTACCTTAGGGTGCTTTTGATTGGTTTACAATCTATCCCCGGCCTTTTGGACCAGCCACTCACGTACCTTAGGGTGCTTTTGATTGGTTTACAATCGATCCCGTGCCTTTTGTACCAGCCACTCACCTACCCCAGGGTGCTTTTGATTGGTTTACAATCTAGCCCCCGGCCTTTTGGACCAGCCACTCACCTCCTACCTTAGGGTGCTTTTGATTGGTTTACAATCTATCCCCGGCCTTTTGGACCAGCCACTCACCTACCTTATGGTGCGTTTGATTGGTTTACAATCTATCCCCGGCCTTTTGGACCAGCCACTCCCTTTTGGACCAGCCACTCACGTACCCAGGGTGCTTTTGATTGGTTTACAATCTATCCCCGGCCCTTTGGACCAGCCACTCACGTACCCCAGGGTGCTTTTGATTGGTTTACAATCTATCCCCGGCCTTTTGGACTAGCCACTCACGTATCTTAGGGTGCTTTTGATTGGTTTACAATCTATCCCCGGCCTTTTGGACCAGCCACTCACGTACCTTAGGGTGCTTTTGATTGGTTTACAATCTATCCCCGGCCTTTTGGACCAGCCACTCACGTATCTTAGGGTGCTTTTGATTGGTTTACAATCTATCCCCGGTCTTTTGGACCAGCCACTCACGTGCCCAGGGTGTTTTTGATTGGTTTACAATCTATCCCCGGCCTTTTGGACCAGCCACTCACGTATCTTAGGGTGCTTTTGATTGGTTTACAATCTATCCCCGGCCTTTTGGACCAGCCACTCACGTACCCCAGGGTGCTTTTGATTGGTTTACAATCCATCCCCGGCCTTTTGGTCCAGCCAATGACTTACCTCGGTGTTCTTGGCGGTTTGCAATCTATCCCCGGCCTTTTGGACCAGCCTCTCACGTACCCAGGGTGCTTTTGATTGGTTTACAATCTATCCCCGGCCTTTTGGACCAGCCACTCACGTACCCAGGGTGCTTTTGATTGGTTTACAATCTATCCCCGGCCCTTTGGACCAGCCACTCACGTACCCCAGGGTGCTTTTGATTGGTTTACAATCTATCCCCGGCCTTTTGGACCAGCCACTCACGTATCTTAGTGTGCTTTTGATTGGTTTACAATCTATTCCCGGCCCTTTGGACCAGCCACTCACGTACCCCAGGGTGCTTTTGATTGGTTTACAATCTATCCCCGGCCTTTTGGACCAGCCTCTCACGTACCCCAGGGTGCTTTTGATTGGTTTACAATCTATCCACGGCATTTTGAACCAGCCACTCACCTCTTACCTTAGGGTGCTTTTGATTGGTTTACAATCTATCCCCGGCCTTTTGGACCAGCCACTCACGTACCTTAGGGTGCTTTTGATTGGTTTACAATCGATCCCGTGCCTTTTGTACCAGCCACTCACCTACCCCAGGGTGCTTTTGATTGGTTTACAATCTATCCCCGGCCTTTTGGACCAGCCTCTCACGTACCCCAGGGTGCTTTTGATTGGTTTACAATCTAGCCCCCGGCCTTTTGGACCAGCCACTCACCTCCTACCTTAGGGTGCTTTTGATTGGTTTACAATCTATCCCCGGCCTTTTGGACCAGCCACTCACCTACCTTATGGTGCGTTTGATTGGTTTACAATCTATCCCCGGCCTTTTGGACCAGCCACTCCCTTTTGGACCAGCCACTCACGTACCCAGGGTGCTTTTGATTGGTTTACAATCTATCCCCGGCCTTTTGTACCAGCCTCTCACGTACCCCACGGTGCTTTTGATTGGTTTACAATCTATCCCCGGCCTTTTGGACCAGCCACTCACGTACCCAGGGTGCTTTTGATTGGTTTACAATCTATCCCCGGCCTTTTGGACCAGCCAATCACGTACCTTAGGGTGTTTTTGGTTGGTTTACAATCTATCCCCGGCCTTTTGGACCAGCCACTCACGTACCTTAGGGTGCTTTTGATTGGTTTACAATCTATCCCCGGCCTTTTGGACCAGCCACTCACCTACCTTATGGTGCGTTTGATTGGTTTACAATCTATCCCCGGCCTTTTGGACCAGCCACTCCCTTTTGGACCAGCCACTCACGTACCCAGGGTGCTTTTGATTGGTTTACAATCTATCCCCGGCCTTTTGGACCAGCCACTCACGTACCCCAGGGTGCTTTTGATTGGTTTACAATCTATCCCCGGCCTTTTGGACCAGCCACTCACGTACCCAGGGTGCTTTTGATTGGTTTACAATCTATCCCCGGCCTTTTGGACCAGCCACTCACGTACCTTAGGGTGTTTTTGATTGGTTTACAATCTATCCCCGGCCTTTTGGACCAGCCACTCACGTACCTTAGGGTGCTTTTGATTGGTTTACAATCTATCCCCGGCCTTTTGGACCAGCCACTCACGTATCTTAGGGTGCTTTTGATTGGTTTACAATCTATCCCCGGCCTTTTGGACCAGCCACTCACGTACCTTAGGGTGCTTTTGATTGGTTTACAATCTATCCCCGGCCTTTTGGACCAGCCACTCACGTACCCCAGGGTGCTTTTGATTGGTTTACAATCTATCCCCGGCCTTTTGGACCAGCCACTCACGTATCTTAGGGTGCTTTTGATTGGTTTACAATCTATCCCCGGCCTTTTGGACCAGCCACTCACGTACCCAGGGTGCTTTTGATTGGTTTACAATCTATCCCCGGCCTTTTGGACCAGCCACTCACGTATCTTAGGGTGCTTTTGATTGGTTTACAATATATCCCCGGCCTTTTGGACCAGCCACTCACGTATCTTAGGGTGCTTTTGATTGGTTTACAATCTATCCCCGGCCCTTTGGACCAGCCACTCACGTACCCCAGGGTGCTTTTGATTGGTTTACAATCTATCCCCGGCCTTTTGGACCAGCCACTCACGTATCTTAGGGTGCTTTTGATTGGTTTACAATCTATCCCCGGCCTTTTGGACCAGCCACTCACGTACCCAGGGTGCTTTTGATTGGTTTACAATCTATCCCCGGCCTTTTGGACCAGCCACTCACGTATCTTAGGGTGCTTTTGATTGGTTTACAATATATCCCCGGCCTTTTGGACCAGCCACTCACGTATCTTAGGGTGCTTTTGATTGGTTTACAATCTATCCCCGGCCCTTTGGACCAGCCACTCACGTACCCCAGGGTGCTTTTGATTGGTTTACAATCTATCCCCGGCCTTTTGGACCAGCCACTCACGTATCTTAGGGTGGTTTTGATTGGTTTACAATCTATCCCGGCCTTTTGGACCAGCCTCTCACGTACCCAGGGTGCTTTTGATTGGTTTACAATCTATCCCCGGCCTTTTGGACCAGCCACTCACGTATCTTAGGGTGCTTTTGATTGGTTTACAATCTATCCCCGGCCTTTTGGACCAGCCACTCACGTACCCAGGGTGCTTTTGATTGGTTTACAATCTATCCCCGGCCTTTTGGACCAGCCACTCACGTATCTTAGGGTGCTTTTGATTGGTTTACAATATATCCCCGGCCTTTTGGACCAGCCACTCACGTATCTTAGGGTGCTTTTGATTGGTTTACAATCTATCCCCGGCCCTTTGGACCAGCCACTCACGTACCCCAGGGTGCTTTTGATTGGTTTACAATCTATCCCCGGCCTTTTGGACTAGCCACTCACGTATCTTAGGGTGCTTTTGATTGGTTTACAATCTATCCCCGGCCTTTTGGACCAGCCACTCACGTACCTTAGGGTGCTTTTGATTGGTTTACAATCTATCCCCGGCCTTTTGGACCAGCCACTCACGTATCTTAGGGTGCTTTTGATTGGTTTACAATCTATCCCCGGTCTTTTGGACCAGCCACTCACGTGCCCAGGGTGTTTTTGATTGGTTTACAATCTATCCCCGGCCTTTTGGACCAGCCACTCACGTATCTTAGGGTGCTTTTGATTGGTTTACAATCTATCCCCGGCCTTTTGGACCAGCCACTCACGTACCCCAGGGTGCTTTTGATTGGTTTACAATCCATCCCCGGCCTTTTGGTCCAGCCAATGACTTACCTCGGTGTTCTTGGCGGTTTACAATCTATCCCCGGCCTTTTGGACCAGCCTCTCACGTACCCAGGGTGCTTTTGATTGGTTTACAATCTATCCCCGGCCTTTTGGACCAGCCACTCACGTACCCAGGGTGCTTTTGATTGGTTTACAATCTATCCCCGGCCCTTTGGACCAGCCACTCACGTACCCCAGGGTGCTTTTGATTGGTTTACAATCTATCCCCGGCCTTTTGGACCAGCCACTCACGTATCTTAGTGTGCTTTTGATTGGTTTACAATCTATTCCCGGCCCTTTGGACCAGCCACTCACGTACCCCAGGGTGCTTTTGATTGGTTTACAATCTATCCCCGGCCTTTTGGACCAGCCACTCACGTACCCCAGGGTGCTTTTGATTGGTTTACAATCTATCCACGGCATTTTGGACCAGCCACTCACCTCTTACCTTAGGGTGCTTTTGATTGGTTTACAATCTATCCCCGGCCTTTTGGACCAGCCACTCACGTACCTTAGGGTGCTTTTGATTGGTTTACAATCGATCCCGTGCCTTTTGTACCAGCCACTCACCTACCCCAGGGTGCTTTTGATTGGTTTACAATCTAGCCCCCGGCCTTTTGGACCAGCCACTCACCTCCTACCTTAGGGTGCTTTTGATTGGTTTACAATCTATCCCCGGCCTTTTGGACCAGCCACTCCCTTTTGGACCAGCCACTCACGTACCCAGGGTGCTTTTGATTGGTTTACAATCTATCCCCGGCCTTTTGTACCAGCCTCTCACGTACCCCACGGTGCTTTTGATTGGTTTACAATCTATCCCCGGCCTTTTGGACCAGCCACTCACGTACCCAGGGTGCTTTTGATTGGTTTACAATCTATCCCCGGCCTTTTGGACCAGCCAATCACGTACCTTAGGGTGTTTTTGGTTGGTTTACAATCTATCCCCGGCCTTTTGGACCAGCCACTCACGTACCTTAGGGTGCTTTTGATTGGTTTACAATCTATCCCCGGCCTTTTGGACCAGCCACTCACGTACCCAGGGTGCTTTTGATTGGTTTACAATCTATCCCCGGCCTTTTGGACCAGCCACTCACGTATCTTAGGGTGCTTTTGATTGGTTTACAATCTATCCCCGGCCTTTTGGACCAGCCACTCACGTACCCCAGGGTGCTTTTGATTGGTTTACAATCCATCCCCGGCCTTTTGGTCCAGCCAATGACTTACCTCGGTGTTCTTGGCGGTTTACATTCTATCCTCGGCCATTCTTCAGACCCTACCATCCCAGGGTAGTAGCTAGCTGCACTACTAATTCGACACGTCACGTGTTTGCTAGCGTCAACGAACGAATACCCGTCTAGAAAACAATATATCTTTAGCTTTAAAGTCAATAAACGGAGTCCTCAAGTCTCCCTAACACATTTCACTACGTAACAGTAACCACTGCGATTGATTGCCGGACAGTAGTGGGGGAGTGATGCATTTTTTTTTTGCATTTTTTGAATGTGTCAGCAATCCCCCCCAAAACCCTATTGTAAATTAATAAAATTTTTGCCGATATATTTATAGTTAACTTCTAGCTCTAACCGTTTTTAGTAGAAAAATATTAATCAATAATTAATTAGGTAGACTTACGGACAGCGCCTTCTTCCCGCTTCTTAGAGAATCCAGAGGAGGTCCTTGGTCGTCGCTGAAAGGTATTAATTTAAGGGAACCAATTACTGTATATTTATAATGTATTATATACCGTTATTATTATTATCAAATATTATATTACGTATTATTATTTATTACTATTACATGTATGATAATTATGTATGTATAAATTTATTTAATACACTACTATATAAATTAATATATATTTTCATAGGAGGTTTTTTTATCAGAAGTCAACAGCATGAGTGAAATTTGATCACAATATTGTAATAAGCCTAATATATTGTAAAGCGTTACACTAAATTTCTACCTGTGTACCAGCGACACAATCAACATAAGAACACGTTATTCTACCGATTGGTTAATATGCAATCACTTTTTGGCAAAGTAATACAGCTTTTAAGTTGCTACATTATTGAAGGCCTGATAGTCCTACATATAAATTGTTATAAATTTACAATGTTTATTACTGAATGGGTTACTCTACTACGTACAGTAGACTACAGTATAACAACTATAAATGATACTTTATTACAATACAATTTAAGGCATATCAATGTTTCTGCATTAGACTTACGCAGGGAATGTTTAACGCGTCATGTGACGGATTAATAACCGGAAGTCTATACAAATCTTGTTCAGCACAAAAATGACGATATTTAGCAGACGATGCTCTCTGTTGCTTAGCAACAGGCGACCTGGGTCTATTAGCAGCACTTTGCGTTCTAGGTGTAGATGCACTTGCAGCCCTTTGTCTTCTAGAATCCGTTACACTGTCATTTGAAGTCATTTTAATTTAAATAACTACGCAAAGGTGGAACTTTATACTTTACTAAAATTGCAATTACGTAGAAAAACTGTAAGGAAACAATTTTCTTTTCGCAATACTGTAAAAACAAGGCGTCCTTTAATACTATTAGTATTATAGTATTAAAGGACGCATTGTGTAAAAACTATACATGTATAATTTCACACACCGAATGCATTTATATTATTTAGGGTTGTTAGATTAATTTTTCTATATTATGAATTTTTATGTTACACGTTACGATGTATCGCTTGTTAGAATGTACCAACACTGTAAATGAAATAGGATATTTCTTAGCGCTCGCATCATGATTATGTAGCTTGGCACAAGTCTCCCACTACTCTATTGGATACATCATTACAGATAACGGCAAAGAAAAAAAACTATTTTTAAAAAGGTGGGAGAAATTAAATAAGATTAAAATCATAAATTAGTTTAACTAACACAAGCAATGAATTTAGCTGCATTCAATAAGGAACATGGGCTCTCCCCTACCGTAACAACACAATAGGTTGCTAGGCGACAAGTAATTAAATACCGGTAAGTATTGATTCATTATCTCATGAATGAGAGAGAATCAATCACTAATAAAAAATGTGAATGTTACGATAACAAATCAACCATTTATTTAATCGCATGAAACTATCACTGTACATAAGATTATTAGGGCAGGGGTGGGGGGGGGGGGGGGGGGGGAGTCGTTCTCAACAAGAATGTTAACTATCTTGGAGACTCCGTTACTAATTTAAAGACTCCGCGTCTAACTTAGAGACTTCGTTACTAACTTAGAGACTCCGGTACTAACTTGGAGACAACGCTACTAACTTAGAGACTCCGCTACTAACTTATAGACTCTGCTACTAACTTAGAGACTTCGCTGCTAACTTATAGAATCCGCTACAAACTTAGAGACACCACGTCCAACGTAGAGACTCCGCTACTAACTTAGAGACAACGCTACTAACTTAGAGACTCTGCTACTAACTTAGAGACTCCGCCACCAACTTGGAGACACCGCCACTAACTTAGAGACTCCGCTACTAACTTAGGGACTCCGCTACTAACTTAGAGACAACGCTACTAACTTAGAGACTCTGCTACTAACTTAGAGACTTCGCCACCAACTTGGAGACACCGCCACTAACTTATAGAATCCGCTACTAACTTAGAGACTCCGCTACTAACTTAGAGACAACGCTACTAACTTAGAGACTCTGCTACTAACTTAGAGACTCCGCAACCAACTTGGAGACACCGCCACTAACTTAGAGACTCCGCTACTAACTTAGGGACTCCGCTACTAACTTAGAGACAACGCTACTAACTTAGAGACTCTGCTACTAACTTAGAGACTCCGCCACCAACTTGGAGACACCGCCACTAACTTATAGAATCCGCTACTAACTTAGAGACTCCGCTACACCGCTGCTAATTTAGAGACTCCACTACTAACTTAGAGACTCCGCTACTAACTTAGAGACTCCGCTACTAACTTAGAGACTCCGCTACTAAATTAGAGACTCCGTTACTAACTTAGAGACTCCGCCTCTAACTTGGAGACACCGCCACTAACTTAGAGACTCCGCTACTAACTTAGAGACTCCGCTACTAAATTAGAGACTCCGCTACTAACTTAGAGACTCCGCCACCAACTTGGAGACACCGCCACTAACTTATAGAATCCGCCACTAACTTAGAGACTCCGCTACTAAATTAGAGACTCCACTACTAACTTAGAGACTCCGCTACTAACTTAGAGACTCCGCTACTAAATTAGAGACTCCGCTACTAACTTAGAGACTCCGCTACTAACTTAGAGACTCCGCTACTAACTTAGAGACTCCGCTACTAAATTAGAGACTCCGCCACTAACTTGGAGACACCGCCACTAACTTAGAGACTCCGCTACTAACTTAGAGACTCCGCTACTAAATTAGAGACACCGTTACTAACTTAGAGACTCCGCCACTAACTTGGAGACACCGCCACTAACTTAGAGACTCCGCTACTAACTTAGAGACTCCGCTACTAACTTAGAGACTCCGCTACTAACTTAGAGACTCCGCTACTAAATTAGAGACTCCGTTACTAACTTAGAGACTCCGCCACAACTTGGAGACACCGCCACTAACTTAGAGACTCCGCTACTAACTTAGAGACTCCGCTACTAAATTAGAGACTCCGCTACTAACTTAGAGACTCCGCTACTAACTTATAGACTCCGCTACTAACGTAGAGAAACCGCTGCTAATTTAGAGACTCCACTACTAACTTAGAGACTCCGCTACTAACTTAGAGACTCCGCTACTAACTTATAGAATCCGCTACTAACTTAGAGACTCCGCTACTAAATTAGAGACTCCGCTACTAACTTAGAGACTCCGCCACCAACTTGGAGTCACCGCCACTAACTTAGAGACTCCGCTACTAAATTAGAGACTCCGCTACTAACTTAGAGACACCGCTACTAACTTATAGACTCCGCTACTAACTTATAGACTCCGCTACTAACTTATAGACTCCGCTACTAACTTATAGAATCCGCTACTAACTTAGAGACTCCGCTACTAAATTAGAGACTCCGCTACTAACGTAGAGACACCGCTGCTAATTTAGAGACTCCACTACTAACTTAGAGACTCCGCTACTAACTTAGAGACTCCGCTACTAAATTAGAGACTCCGCTACTAACGTAGAGACACCGCTGCTAATTTAGAGACTCCACTACTAACTTAGAGAATCCGCTACAAACTTAGAGACTCCGCCACTAACTTGGAGACACCGCCACTAACTTAGAGACTCCGCTACTAACTTAGAGACTCCGCTACTAAATTAGAGACTCCGCTACTAACTTAGAGACTCCGCCACTAACTTGGAGACACCGCCACTAACTTAGAGACTCCGCTACTAAATTAGAGACTCCGCTACTAACTTAGAGACTCCGCTACTAACTTATAGACTCCGCTACTAACGTAGAGACACCGCTGCTAATTTAGAGACTCCACTACTAACTTAGAGACTCCGCTACTAACTTATAGAATCCGCTACTAACTTAGAGACTCCGCAGCTAACTTGGAGACACCGCCACTAACTTGGAGATTCTGCTACAAACTTAGAGACTCCGCTACTAACTTAGAAACTTCGCTACTAACTTATAGAAACCGCCACTAACTTAGAGACTCCGATACTAACTTAGAGACTCTGCTACTGAATTAGAGACTCCGCTACTAACATATAGAATCTGCTACAAACTTAGAGACTTCGCTACTAACTTAGAGACTCCGCTACTGACTTAGAGACTCCGCTACTAACTTAGAGACACCGCTACTGACTTAGAGAGATTCTGCTACTAACTTAGAGACTCCGCTACTAACTTAGAGATCCTGCTACTAACTTAGAGACTCCTCTACTAACTTATAGAACCCGCTACTAACTTAGAGACACCGCTACTAACTTAGAGACATCGCTACTAACTTAGAGACTCCGCCACTGACTTAGAGAGATTCTGCTACTAACTTAGAGACTTCGCTACTAACTTAGAGACTCCGCTACTGACTTAGAGACTCCGCTACTAACTTAGAGATCCTGCTACTAACTTAGAGACTCCTCTACTAACTTATAGAACCCGCTACTAACTTAGAGACACCGCTACTAACTTAGAGACATCGCTACTAACTTAGAGACTCCGCCACTGACTTAGAGAGACACCGCTACTAACTTAGAGACATCGCTACTAACTTAGAGACTCCGCCACTGACTTAGAGAGATTCTGCTACTAACTTAGAGACTCCGCTACTAACGAGAAGACTCCGCTACTAACGAGAAGACTCCACTACTAATGAAACTCCACTACTAACTTAGAGACTCCGCTATTAACGAGACTCCACTACTAACTTGGAGATTCCGCTACTAACCTAGAGACTCCGCTACTAACTTAGAGACATCAATACTAACTTAGAGACACCGCTACTAACTTAGAGACATCGCTACTAACTTAGAGACTCCGCCACTGACTTAGAGAGACACCGCTACTAACTTAGAGACATCGCTACTAACTTAGAGACACCGCCACTAACTTAGAGACTCCACTACTAACTTAGAGACTCCGCTATTAACGAGACTCCGCTACTAACTTGGAGATTCCGCTACTAACCTAGAGACACCGCTACTAACTTAGAGACTCCGCTACTAACTTAGAGACTTCGTTACTAACTTATAGACTCCGCTACTAACTTAGAGACTCCGCTACTAACTTAGAGACTCCTCTACTAACTTATAGAATCCGCTACTAACTTAGAGACTCCGCTACTAACTTAGAGACTCTGCTACAAACTTAGAGACTTCGCTGCTAACTTATAGAATCCGCTACAAACTTAGAGACACCACGTCTAACGTAGAGACTCCGCTACTAACTTAGAGACAACGCTACTAACTTAGAGACTCCGCTACTAACTTATAGACTCTGCTACTAACTTAGAGACTTCGCTGCTAACTTATAGAATCCGCTACAAACTTAGAGACACCACGTCCAACGTAGAGACTCCGCTACTAACTTAGAGACAACGCTACTAACTTAGAGACTCTGCTACTAACTTAGAGACTCCGCCACCAACTTGGAGACACCGCCACTAACTTAGAGACTCCGCTACTAACTTAGGGACTCCGCTACTAACTTAGAGACAACGCTACTAACTTAGAGACTCTGCTACTAACTTAGAGACTTCGCCACCAACTTGGAGACACCGCCACTAACTTATAGAATCCGCTACTAACTTAGAGACTCCGCTACTAACTTAGAGACAACGCTACTAACTTAGAGACTCTGCTACTAACTTAGAGACTCCGCCACCAACTTGGAGACACCGCCACTAACTTAGAGACTCCGCTACTAACTTAGGGACTCCGCTACTAACTTAGAGACAACGCTACTAACTTAGAGACTCTGCTACTAACTTAGAGACCCCGCCACCAACTTGGAGACACCGCCACTAACTTATAGAATCCGCTACTAACTTAGAGACTCCGCTACACCGCTGCTAATTTAGAGACTCCACTACTAACTTAGAGACTCCGCTACTAACTTAGAGACTCCGCTACTAACTTAGAGACTCCGCTACTAAATTAGAGACTCCGTTACTAACTTAGAGACTCCGCCACTAACTTGGAGACACCGCCACTAACTTAGAGACTCCGCTACTAACTTAGAGACTCCGCTACTAAATTAGAGACTCCGCTACTAACTTAGAGACTCCGCCACCAACTTGGAGACACCGCCACTAACTTATAGAATCCGCCACTAACTTAGAGACTCCGCTACTAAATTAGAGACTCCACTACTAACTTAGAGACTCCGCTACTAACTTAGAGACTCCGCTACTAAATTAGAGACTCCGCTACTAACTTAGAGACTCCGCTACTAACTTAGAGACTCCGCTACTAACTTAGAGACTCCGCTACTAGCTTAGAGACTCCGCTACTAAATTAGAGACTCCGTTACTAACTTAGAGACTCCGCCACTAACTTGGAGACACCGCCACTAACTTAGAGACTCCGCTACTAACTTAGAGACTCCGCTACTAAAGTAGAGACTCCGTTACTAACTTAGAGACTCCGCCACTAACTTGGAGACACCGCCACTAACTTAGAGACTCCGCTACTAACTTAGAGACTCCGCTACTAACTTAGAGACTCCGCTACTAACTTAGAGACTCCGCTACTAAATTAGAGACTCCGCCACTAACTTGGAGACACCGCCACTAACTTAGAGACTCCGCTATTAACTTAGAGACTCCGCTACTAAATTAGAGACTCCGCTACTAACTTAGAGACTCCGCTACTAACTTATAGACTCCGCTACTAACGTAGAAACACCGCTGCTAATTTAGAGACTCCACTACTAACTTAGAGACTCCGCTACTAACTTAGAGACTCCGCTACTAACTTATAGAATCCGCTACTAACTTAGAGACTCCGCTACTAAATTAGAGACTCCGCTACTAACTTAGAAACTCCGCCACCAACTTGGAGACACCGCCACTAACTTAGAGACTCCGCTACTAAATTAGAGACTCCGCTACTAACTTAGAGACACCGCTACTAACTTATAGACTCCGCTACTAACTTATAGACTCCGCTACTAACTTATAGACTCCGCTACTAACTTATAGAATCCGCTACTAACTTAGAGACTCCGCTACTAAATTAGAGACTCCGCTACTAACGTAGAGACACCGCTGCTAATTTAGAGACTCCACTACTAACTTAGAGACTCCGCTACTAACTTAGAGACTCCGCTACTAAATTAGAGACTCCGCTACTAACGTAGAGACACCGCTGCTAATTTAGAGACTCCACTACTAACTTAGAGAATCCGCTACAAACTTAGAGACTCCGCCACTAACTTGGAGACACCGCCACTAACTTAGAGACTCCGGTACTAACTTAGAGACTCCGCTACTAAATTAGAGACTCCGCTACTAACTTAGAGACTCCGCCACTAACTTGGAGACACCGCCACTAACTTAGAGACTCCGCTACTAAATTAGAGACTCCGCTACTAACTTAGAGACTCCGCTACTAACTTATAGACTCCGCTACTAACGTAGAGACACCGCTGCTAATTTAGAGACTCCACTACTAACTTAGAGACTCCGCTACTAACTTATAGAATCCGCTACTAACTTACAGACTCCGCAGCTAACTTGGAGACACCGCCACTAACTTGGAGATTCTGCTACAAACTTAGAGACTCCGCTACTAACCTAGAAACTTCGCTACTAACTTATAGAAACCGCCACTAACTTAGAGACTCCGATACTAACTTAGAGACTCTGCTACTGAATTAGAGACTCCGCTACTAACATATAGAATCTGCTACAAACTTAGAGACTTCGCTACTAACTTAGAGACTCCGCTACTGACTTAGAGACTCCGCTACTAACTTAGAGACACCGCTACTGACTTAGAGAGATTCTGCTACTAACTTAGAGACTCCGCTACTAACTTAGAGATCCTGCTACTAACTTAGAGACTCCTCTACTAACTTATAGAACCCGCTACTAACTTAGAGACACCGCTACTAACTTAGAGACATCGCTACTAACTTAGAGACTCCGCCACTGACTTAGAGAGATTCTGCTACTAACTTAGAGACTCCGCTACTAACGAGAAGACTCCGCTACTAACGAGAAGACTCCACTACTAATGAAACTCCACTACTAACTTAGAGACTCCGCTATTAACGAGACTCCACTACTAACTTAGAGACTCCGCTATTAACGAGACTCCACTACTAACTTAGAGACACCGCTATTAACGAGACTCCGCTACTAACTTGGAGATTCCGCTACTAACCTAGAGACACCGCTACTAACTTAGAGACTCCGCTACTAACTTAGAGACTTCGTTACTAACTTATAGACTCCGCTACTAACTTAGAGACTCCGCTACTAACTTAGAGACTCCTCTACTAACTTATAGAATCCGCTACTAACTTAGAGATTCCGCTACTAACTTATAGAATCCGCTACTAACCTAGAGACTCCGCTTCTAACTTAGAGACTTTGCTACTAACTTAGAAACTCCGCTTCTAACTTAGAGACTCAGCTACTAACTTAGAGACTTCGTTACTAACTTAGAGACTCAGCTACTAACTTAGAGACTCCGCTACTAACTTAGAGATTCTGCTACTGACGTAGAGACTCCGCTATTAACTCAGAGACTCCACTACTAACTTAGAGACACCGCTACTAACTTAGAGACTACGCTACTGACTTAGAGACTCCGCTACTAACATATAGAATCCGCTACAAACTTAGAGACTCTGCTACTAACTTAGAGACTCCGCTACTGACTTAGAGACTCCGCTACTAACATATAGAGTCCGCTACAAACTTAGAGACTCCGCAGCTAACTTGGAGACACCACCACTAACTTATAGACTCCGCTACTAACTTAGAGACTCCGCTACTAAATTAGAGACTTCGTTACTAACTTAGAGACACCGCTACTAACTTAGAGACTTCGCTACTAACGTAGAGACTCATCTACTAACTTATAGAATCCGCTACTAAATTAGAGATTCCGCTGCTAACTTAGAGACTCCGCTACTAACTTAGAGACTCCGCTACTAAATTACAGACTTCGCTACTAACTTAGAGACACCGCTACTAACTTAGAGACTTCGCTACAAACTTAGAGACTCCGCTACTAACTTAGAGACTCCGCTATTAACGAGACTCTGCTGCTAACTTAGAGATTCCGCCACTAACTTGGAGACTCCGCTACTAACTTAAAGACTCCGCCACTAACTTAGAGACTCCGATACTAAATTAGAGACTCTGCTACTGAATTAGAGACTCCGCTACTAACATATAGAATCTGCTACAAACTTAGAGAATTCGCTACTAACTTAGAGACTCCGCTACTGACTTAGAGCGATCCCGCGCTAATCAATATGAACACCTGAGTGTTGCTGACACACCGAGTCGAGGGAACACACCGAATCGGAATGGAAGTGTTAAGCGACGGAGAACGAATGAGGAGGAAGAACTTCGAGAACGTAACCTGGACGAGGATGGTAACGATTTACGGCCGTACGAAGTAGTCAGCTACCGTAAAACCCAACGTGACCCTCGCCCCCTCCCCCAACGTCGCTCAGCTCCAGCGTTTGTGGTGGGGACAGGTAAAGGGAGTCAAGCTGGGGGTTTGAGTGCGGCCCCAATGGACATTTTTGTCTTTCGGTTGGAAAAGGGAACCAAAGCGTTGGAGTTGATTGAGAACCTGAAGGCGCATGGTATCAACATTGGAGCGGAGGCCTTGCAACGGAAGTCACCGCAGGACTCAAGGTTAGCCAGCTTTCGTATAACTCTGTCATCTCGCGACATCGACAAAGCACTTGAGTCGTCTACTTGGCCTCCTGGGGTGTGCGTGAGAAAGTGGGTCTATGGCGGAAGCCGGAATTAGGTTATGCCTACGAGCCATTCGTTCGGTAAACTAAAGCGATGGCTACCGGAACTATTCCAAGTAACGGGCATGGTCAATCGAGCTCTAATATTTTCTGTGTATCTTCCTACAATAGTACAGGTTTATCACCAGATAAGCTCGAGTTTATTAAAGTTATTTTACTAGGGTCGGATATTGTATGCTTACAAGAACATTTTGTTCTGCACGATAATATCTATAGGATTAAGAAAGAGTTTCCCCAGTCTCAGTATCATTGTATTGTTCAGCCTGCTACTTACTGCGATAATGCTGTGCGTGCCGGTAGGCCCTCCGGGGGTTTATGTTTCATTATTAAGAATGCAGTGTCTAAGTATGTAAATATTGTTAAAGTTAATAATCCTCGTTTACATGTTATTAGTTTGACATTACCAAATGCAAAGCCACTTGTGTTAATTAACTCGTATTTCCCTGTAGATAAAAGAGACAATTTTGTCTCAGATGAGTTGCTCAAGTTATTTTGCGATATTAAAGATATTATAAATTCAGTAGACTGAGCCATTGTGTTGTTAATTGCCGGTGATATTAATGCAGATTTCTCCCGTACATCGTCTCATGTACATGCAGTCAGCCAATTTCTACAGGAAATAAATTTTGGCCGTATGTGGGATATATTCCCTATTGATTTCACTTATACTTGTTTCAGGGAACAGTCTGTGTTTCATTCTACGTTAGATCACTTTTTTGGTAATAGTATGTTACTCGACAATGTTGTGGAATCAGATGTGGTACATTCCGGTGCCAATTTATCTTCACACTGCCCAATTTTTATAAAGTTTGATATTGGTGTTTTAAATATGCCGGCTGGTAATTTAACTGGTAATAGCAGTAATAAATGTCGAGCTAATTTTAAACGAGCCTCATGTGAAAAACAACGTGAGTTTAGTGCTAAATTAACTGGGGCACTGAATAATTTGGAATCTTTTTCGGACATTTCGTTGTGTAACAATGTTTTTTGCACCAATTGCAGTCATAGAGTAGATATAGAAAAATACACCATGGATATTCTGGAATCGATTGATAGTAGTTCTAGTTGCCTTGTTAATGGTCGAGGAAACGGGTCTGGGGGTTCATCTGATTCATCCGACCGGCCGATTCTGCCAGGCTGGACTGACCATGTTAAACCTTTCAAAGAAGAGGCCATCTTCTGGCACAGTTTATGGGTTTCTGCAGGTTGTCCCAACGCGTTCCAGAATTCACATTTGTTTCATATGCGGCGGGTTACTCGCTCCCAATATAAGTACGCCGTCCGGCGGTTAAAAAGGTCTGCTGATAAGGTTCGCCGTGATAAACTCATACAGGCATGCCTTAAGAATAATACGGATATATTTAAGGAAATCAAGAAACTTCGTTCTGTGCCTAGCGGTGCAAGTTCGACTATTGACGGCTGTTGTGATCCGCAATCCATAGCTGATAGGTTTTCTGATATTTATTCGAATCTTTTTAATCAACCTTATGGTTCCGATGTAGAAAAAATGAACGATACAATTTCAGAGAAGCTGGGAGGGTGCTCTACTGATGATTTGCCAAGTATTTCCCCGGAATTGATTTCTGAGGGTCTTCATAGACTTAAAAGTTCAAAGTGTGACGTCACTTTTGGATTTGATTCTGATTGTTTAATAAATGGACCTCCCGAATTACGTGTACATCTGAGTAAATTATTTAATGTTTTCTTATCACATGGCTACGTTCCTCAGTTCATATTAACGTGTGTAATCATTCCACTCATTAAGGACAAGTTGGGCGATCAAAATGTTTCGAATAATTATAGAGCGATTGCACTCTCGTCGCTGTTGATCAAACTTTTTGAATGGGTAATGCTTCTTTCGCAGTCAGAATGTTTACTATTGGACGAACTGCAGTTCAGTTTTCAGTCAGGTTCTAGTACTTCTCAATGCACCTGGGCCGCATCTGAGGTCGTGGGGTTCTACTCGAGGCATTCGACTCCGGTTTATGGCTGTCTACTGGACCTGTCGAAGGCATTCGACATGGTCGAATGGTGCAAGCTGTTTCTTGAACTGTTGAAAAAGGGGGTTTCGGCGTTTTTCCTTAGAGTGTTAATATGGATATATAGTAATCAATCCTGCTGTGTGCGTTGGCAAAATTCTGACTCTAATTCGTTCAGTATTTCAAACGGCGTTAGGCAAGGCTCGGTGGCTAGCCCCATTCTGTTCTGTATTTTATTGGATAAGCTGATACACAAGCTACGTACTTCGAAAGTTGGGTGTCATATTGGAAAAATTTATCTTGGTATATTAGTCTACGCTGATGATATTTTTCTCCTCTGTCCGTCTATTACTGGTCTTCAATATATGGTTTCTATTTGCGAGGATTTCGCTAAGGATAATAATCTCGTCTTCAGCACAAACCCTGAACCCGCGAAATCAAAGTCAAAATGTATTCGTTTCGATTCAGTGTGGATTGAACCAAGTAATCACATTAATTTAAAAGGTGTTGATCTTCCATGGGTCCAAGAGGCGTTACATCTAGGAAATTTAATAGATTATAAGAACACAATGGAATCTGACATTACACGTAAGCGCGGTCAATTCATAGGAAAACTCAACGCCCTTCGCCAAGAATTTTATTTTGCAGACCGGTACCAACTGTGTAATATCCAACGTTTATATGCAACGAGTTTTTACGGCAGCAGTTTATGGGACCTGTTTTCTCCACAGTGTTCTAGAATTTATAGCGCTTGGAACATTAACATTAGGATTATTTTTGGTTTACCTCGATTAACTCACAGATTTATTGTTGAAAATTTAGTCAATTTTATGCATCCCTGTATTATGTTACAATCGAGATTTGTGTCATTTAGTTTTAGTTTACTGTCTTCAATTAAACCATCCATTCGTTTTTTGGCTGAATTGTGTTTGTTCGATTGCAGATCGCGAACCGGTTGTAATTTAAGAAAAATTGGTAATTTGCGTAATTTACGGTCATTAACTGTTAAGAATGTAAAGCAATTATCATATGTGCCGTGCGGTATTGATAACTTATGGAAGGTCAATTTATGTAAAGAATTAATCAATTGTATCTCAGATAACTGGGAGATCCCTTATTTTAGTACAAACGAGTTAAACGATATATTGGAGTATATAGCCACAGTGTAAACGATTTAATATTATTTTTTATGTATTTGTCTCATATTGGTTGTGCATCTATTCTATTCATGTGCCATCATTAATCCTGGTTTGTCTGTTCCTGTTGGCTCTGTATTTACTTACTTTACACTCTATTTGTGCTACCTAGTTATTAGTATACTTTTCTACGCTGTACTTATTACTGTGTTAATAACGTACGATATTAAATTAAATAAATAAAATAAAATAGACTCCGCTACTAACTTAGAGACTCCGCTACTAAATTAGAGACTTCGTTACTAACTTAGAGACACCGCTACTAACTTAGAGACTTCGCTACTAACGTAGAGACTCATCTACTAACTTATAGAATCCGCTACTAAATTAGAGATTCCGCTGCTAACTTAGAGACTCCGCTACTAACTTAGAGACTCCGCTACTAAATTAGAGACTTCGCTACTAACTTAGAGACACCGCTACTAACTTAGAGACTTCGCTACAAACTTAGAGACTCCGCTACTAACTTAGAGACTCCGCTATTAACGAGACTCTGCTGCTAACTTAGAGATTCCGCCACTAACTTGGAGACTCCGCTACTAACTTAAAGACTCCGCCACTAACTTAGAGACTCCGATACTAAATTAGAGACTCTGCTACTGAATTAGAGACTCCGCTACTAACATATAGAATCTGCTACAAACTTAGAGACTTCGCTACTAACTTAGAGACTCCGCTACTGACTTAGAGACTCCGCTACTAACTTAGAGACACCGCTACTGACTTAGAGAGATTCTGCTACTAACTTAGAGACTCCGCTACTAACTTGGAGATCCTGCTACTAACTTAGAGACTCCTCTACTAACTTATAGAACCCGCTACTAACTTAGAGACATCGCTACTAACTTAGAGACACCGCTACTGACTTAGAGAGATTCTGCTACTAACTTAGAGACTCCGCTACTAACGAGAAGACTCCGCTACTAACGAGAAGACTCCACTACTAATGAAACTCCACTACTAACTTAGAGACTCCGCTATTAACGAGACTCCACTACTAACTTAGAGACTCCGCCCTTAACGAGACTCCGCTACTAACTTGGAGATTCCGCTACTAACCTAGAGACACCGCTACTAACTTAGAGACTCCGCTACTAACTTAGAGACACCGCTACTGACTTAGAGAGATTCTGCTACTAACTTAGAGACTCCGCTACTAACTTAGAGATCCTGCTACTAACTTAGAGACTCCTCTACTAACTTATAGAACCCGCTACTAACTTAGAGACACCGCTACTAACTTAGAGACATCGCTACTAACTTAGAGACACCGCTACTGACTTAGAGAGATTCTGCTACTAACTTAGAGACTCCGCTACTAACGAGAAGACTCCGCTACTAACGAGAAGACTCCACTACTAATGAAACTCCACTACTAACTTAGAGACTCCGCTATTAACGAGACTCCACTACTAACTTAGAGACTCCGCTATTAACGAGACTCCGCTACTAACTTGGAGATTCCGCTACTAACCTAGAGACACCGCTACTAACTTAGAGACTCCGCTACTAACTTAGAGACACCGCTACTGACTTAGAGAGATTCTGCTACTAACTTAGAGACTCCGCTACTAACTTAGAGATCCTGCTACTAACTTAGAGACTCCTCTACTAACTTATAGAACCCGCTACTAACTTATAGACACCGCTACTAACTTAGAGACATCGCTACTAACTTAGAGACACCGCTACTGACTTGAGAGATTCTGCTACTAACTTAGAGACTCCGCTACTAACGAGAAGACTCCGCTACTAACGAGAAGACTCCACTACTAATGAAACTCCACTACTAACTTAGAGACTCCGCTATTAACGAGACTCCACTACTAACTTAGAGACTCCGCTATTAACGAGACTCCGCTACTAACTTGGAGATTCCGCTACTAACCTAGAGACACCGCTACTAACTTAGAGACTCCGCTACTAACTTAGAGACTTCGTTACTAACTTATAGACTCCGCTACTAACTTAGAGACTCCGCTACTAACTTAGAGACTCCTCTACTAACTTATAGAATCCGCTACTAACTTAGAGACTCCGCTACTAACTTAGAGACTCTGCTACAAACTTAGAGACTTCGCTGCTAACTTATAGAATCCGCTACAAACTTAGAGACACCACGTCTAACGTAGAGACTCCGCTACTAACTTAGAGACAACGCTACTAACTTAGAGACTCCGCTACTAACTTATAGACTCTGCTACTAACTTAGAGACTTCGCTGCTAACTTATAGAATCCGCTACAAACTTAGAGACACCACGTCCAACGTAGAGACTCCGCTACTAACTTAGAGACAACGCTACTAACTTAGAGACTCTGCTACTAACTTAGAGACTCCGCCACCAACTTGGAGACACCGCCACTAACTTAGAGACTCCGCTACTAACTTAGGGACTCCGCTACTAACTTAGAGACAACGCCACTAACTTAGAGACTCTGCTACTAACTTAGAGACTTCGCCACCAACTTGGAGACACCGCCACTAACTTATAGAATCCGCTACTAACTTAGAGACTCCGCTACTAACTTAGAGACAACGCTACTAACTTAGAGACTCTGCTACTAACTTAGAGACTCCGCCACCAACTTGGAGACACCGCCACTAACTTAGAGACTCCGCTACTAACTTAGGGACTCCGCTACTAACTTAGAGACAACGCTACTAACTTAGAGACTCTGCTACTAACTTAGAGACTCCGCCACCAACTTGGAGACACCGCCACTAACTTATAGAATCCGCTACTAACTTAGAGACTCCGCTACACCGCTGCTAATTTAGAGACTCCACTACTAACTTAGAGACTCCGCTACTAACTTAGAGACTCCGCTACTAACTTAGAGACTCCGCTACTAAATTAGAGACTCCGTTACTAACTTAGAGACTCCGCCACTAACTTGGAGACACCGCCACTAACTTAGAGACTCCGCTACTAACTTAGAGACTCCGCTACTAAATTAGAGACTCCGCTACTAACTTAGAGACTCCGCCACCAACTTGGAGACACCGCCACTAACTTATAGAATCCGCCACTAACTTAGAGACTCCGCTACTAAATTAGAGACTCCACTACTAACTTAGAGACTCCGCTACTAACTTAGAGACTCCGCTACTAAATTAGAGACTCCGCTACTAACTTAGAGACTCCGCTACTAACTTAGAGACTCCGCTACTAACTTAGAGACTCCGCTACTAACTTAGAGACTCCGCTACTAAATTAGAGACTCCGTTACTAACTTAGAGACTCCGCCACTAACTTGGAGACACCGCCACTAACTTAGAGACTCCGCTACTAACTTAGAGACTCCGCTACTAAAGTAGAGACTCCGTTACTAACTTAGAGACTCCGCCACTAACTTGGAGACACCGCCACTAACTTAGAGACTCCGCTACTAACTTAGAGACTCCGCTACTAACTTAGAGACTCCGCTACTAACTTAGAGACTCCGCTACTAAATTAGAGACTCCGTTACTAACTTAGAGACTCCGCCACTAACTTGGAGACACCGCCACTAACTTAGAGACTCCGCTATTAACTTAGAGACTCCGCTACTAAATTAGAGACTCCGCTACTAACTTAGAGACTCCGCTACTAACTTATAGACTCCGCTACTAACGTAGAGACACCGCTGCTAATTTAGAGACTCCACTACTAACTTAGAGACTCCGCTACTAACTTAGAGACTCCGCTACTAACTTATAGAATCCGCTACTAACTTAGAGACTCCGCTACTAAATTAGAGACTCCGCTACTAACTTAGAGACTCCGCCACCAACTTGGAGACACCGCCACTAACTTAGAGACTCCGCTACTAAATTAGAGACTCCGCTACTAACTTAGAGACACCGCTACTAACTTATAGACTCCGCTACTAACTTATAGACTCCGCTACTAACTTATAGACTCCGCTACTAACTTATAGAATCCGCTACTAACTTAGAGACTCCGCTACTAAATTAGAGACTCCGCTACTAACGTAGAGACACCGCTGCTAATTTAGAGACTCCACTACCAACTTAGAGACTCCGCTACTAACTTAGAGACTCCGCTACTAAATTAGAGACTCCGCTACTAACTTAGAGACTCCGCCACCAACTTGGAGACACCGCCACTAACTTATAGAATCCGCCATTAACTTAGAGACTCCGCTACTAAATTAGAGACTCCACTACTAACTTAGAGACTCCGCTACTAACTTAGAGACTCCGCTACTAAATTAGAGACTCCGCTACTAACTTAGAGACTCCGCTACTAACTTAGAGACTCCGCTACTAACTTAGAGACTCCGCTACTAACTTAGAGACTCCGCTACTAAATTAGAGACTCCGTTACTAACTTAGAGACTCCGCCACTAACTTGGAGACACCGCCACTAACTTAGAGACTCCGCTACTAACTTAGAGACTCCGCTACTAAAGTAGAGACTCCGTTACTAACTTAGAGACTCCGCCACTAACTTGGAGACACCGCCACTAACTTAGAGACTCCGCTACTAACTTAGAGACTCCGCTACTAACTTAGAGACTCCGCTACTAACTTAGAGACTCCGCTACTAAATTAGAGACTCCGTTACTAACTTAGAGACTCCGCCACTAACTTGGAGACACCGCCACTAACTTAGAGACTCCGCTATTAACTTAGAGACTCCGCTACTAAATTAGAGACTCCGCTACTAACTTAGAGACTCCGCTACTAACTTATAGACTCCGCTACTAACGTAGAGACACCGCTGCTAATTTAGAGACTCCACTACTAACTTAGAGACTCCGCTACTAACTTAGAGACTCCGCTACTAACTTATAGAATCCGCTACTAACTTAGAGACTCCGCTACTAAATTAGAGACTCCGCTACTAACTTAGAGACTCCGCCACCAACTTGGAGACACCGCCACTAACTTAGAGACTCCGCTACTAAATTAGAGACTCCGCTACTAACTTAGAGACACCGCTACTAACTTATAGACTCCGCTACTAACTTATAGACTCCGCTACTAACTTATAGACTTACAGACTGAGTGCTCCATCCTGTACCGGGGTACAGTAGTAGTAGTAGTAGTACTGCTGAGTATTGTTTCTGACGACGGAAAACTGGCCTGACTACCTGACTTTTGCCTTGCCAATTATCACATTTTCAAATCTTTATTTCAAATCTTTATTTTAATCTACTAATCAAATAGCGCAGGTTTGCGCAGCTTTGGGTCACAACAGTGGAGCAACAACCAACAACGAAAACAAAGCTCGCCTGGTGCCTGGTGCAGCAACGCGGCTTATCGTCATGGCGAAGAGTATGGAAGAGCTGCGAAAAATGAACTCGGTAAACCTAAAGTCTTTCTTGGCCAAGCATCACATTGACAGCAACGGCGTGCGGGCAACCCTGCTAAAGCGAGCCGAAAAATCAGGCATCTTCCACACTATCACCAGAGCGGCAGATTCTAATGCTGAGGGCATTACCAGAATCCGGAAGGACTCTATTGAACCCAAAAGGCCGAGGCGCTCCTTAGGTTCTTCCAGTCACCATAAGCCCTCGAGGTCAACGAGCACCCGTGCGGGTCCTAGGGCCACCGATCAGGCGCACACGGCATCCACAAACGCAGTCGCTACGGATTCGAACATACCCAGACTTCGCTCCTCTTCCAGGGTCTCTCTTCCAGCGTCCCTCGACAAACCCGTCGGCGCCCCCGCCCCAGTGACCCGGGGAAAATCCACCGGCGGCTATACAATCTGGGACAAATCCGTCGACGCCCACACGATCCGGGACCAACTCGCCGACACCCACACGATCCGAGACAGACCCATCGACGCCCACACGATACGGGACAAACCCCCAAACGCCCACACGATCCGGGACCAACCCGCCAATGTCCACACGGAAAAGGACCAACCCGCCAACGTCCACACGGAACGGGACCAACCCGCCGACGCCCACATGATCCGGGATAAACCCCCAGACGCCCACACGATCCGACACCAACCTGCAGACACCCACACGATCCGGAACCAACCCGTTGATGCCCAAACGATCCGGGACCAACCCGCCGACACCAACACGGAACGGGACAAACCCGTTGACGCCCACACGATCCGAGACAAACCCGTCGACGCCCATACGATACGGGACCAACCCCCTAACGTCCACACGGAACGGGACCAACCCGCCGACGCCCACACGATCCGGGAAAAACTCCCAGACGCCCACACGATCCGAGATCAACCTGCAGACACCCACACGATCTGGGACCAACCCGTCGATGCCCAAACGATCCGGGGCCAACTCGCCGACACCCACACGGAACGGGACAAACCCGCCGACGCCCACACGATCCGGGACAAACCCGCCGGCACCCACACGATCCGGGACAGACCCGTCGACGCCCACACGATCCGAGAAAAACCCGTCGACGCCCACACGACACAGGACCAACCCGCCAACGTCCACACGGAACGGGACCAACCCGCCTACGCCCACATGATCCGGGACAAGCCCCCAGACGCCCACACGACCCGAGATCAACCTGCAGACACCCACACGATCTGGGACCAACCCGTCGATGCCCAAACGATCCGGGACCAACCCGCCGACACCCACACAGAACGGGACAAACCCGCTGACGCCCACACGATCCGGGACAGACCCGTCGACGCCCATACGATCCGGGACAAACCCGTTGTCGCCCAGACCTTACGGGACCAACCCGCCGACGCCCTCATGATCCGGCACAAACCCCCAGACGCCCACACGATCAGAGATCAACCTGCAGACATCCACACGATCCGGGACCAACCCATCGATGCCCAAACGACCCGAAACCAACCCGCCAAAACCCACACGGAACGGGACCAACCCGCCGACGCCCGCATGAACCGGGACAAATCCCCAGACGCCCACACGATCCGAGATCAACCCGCAGACACCCACACGATCCGGGACCAACCCGTCGATACCCAAACGATCCGGGACCAACCCATCGACACCCACACGGAACGGGACAAACCTGCTAACGCCCACATGATCCGGGACAAACCCGCCTGCACCCATACGATCCGGGACAGACCCGTCGATGCCCACACGAGCCGGGACAAACCCGTCGACGCCCACACGATATGGGACCATCCCGCAAACGTCCACACGGAACGGGACCAACCCGCCGACCCCCTGCCACGGGCTGAGAGTGTGTCCCCGAGATGGGTATGCCCGGGGGCAACAGCCAGTGACTCGGCCCGGTTTGCTGTAAAAACCCCATCTGATTACACTGTTCTAATAGTAGACTTACAAGACGATGGCTCCTGGGTAGATAGGAAAGTTGGTGAACATCCGCCACCACCAGGAAAAATAATAAGTACTGAAAGAAAAATTCTTGACCCTACTGCCAAGACATACATACCACCATCACCACACAAATCAATTAATGATTTGGACCATGATGTAACACCGTTTGTACCGTCAAACACAGCCTTGTCGTTAGAACCACCACCACAACACCTTTCGATACAACCATCACCAACAACATCCCAACTGACACACAACACCCGGCCGGAAGACTCCTCCAACAACTCAGCCACACTCTTGGAAGATCATCTCTCGAACACCTCTAAGAACAGGAAGCCCCCTCAAGCAACGATAACACCCACAGACACTCACACTCGTAAAGTTACTTTTCAGGACCTAGCAAATGACGACAAACGGACCAACAGGACAACACCACCACAACACTCAACAGCAACTCACAGTAGCTCTGGTACAAATCAAACTAGTGTTACTCAAAAAGTCACAAAACTCAAAATACCGAAGACAACGAACAACAAACCTGCTTTCACTGCAAAGGACAGCAATATCCCAGATGTTACTATAACGGGAGAAGTCACACACACCACTTTCCATCCAACACTAGACGAACTTGAGGATGCCATGTGCTTTTATCCAGACAAAAGTACATCAGAAACAATCACAGAAGAAATAGTAAAAGCAGCAACAAAGCCAACATGCACCTCCAAAAGAGCACGCTATCCACCGACACAGTATGAGCTCAATCAACTTGACAAAATCTCAACAAGGAGCTCCGACAACTACATCCATGACAATCTGGTTGAATACTACTTTACCATACTCGAATTACAATTCCCCAAAGTGCAGTGTATTACGATTGAATTTTCAAAAAAACTCCACCAGAAAAGCTATGATGTTGCCGCCGCCATACGGTACATCACAGGCACACGCGACAATAATGACACAACCCAAATCATCCTAATACCTGACATAAACAACAAGCACTACGTCCTTCACGTTGCAAACTGCCTGGAAAAAACAGTACACACAATTGACCCCTTAAACGAATCAACCATCACTCCCACCACAACAACCATTGCATCAATTTTCAACATAATCGATACGATTAACTGTAAAACGGCAATGGTACCCTGGGTAACTTTAAAGAAAAGGAGGCCATATGATGGACAAACGAACTACCATGACTGTGCGCCTTTCATCTGTCTATACGCTCTAGCAGTCGCCCAGGATACAACAACCCTACTTGAATGCCACAGCGACACACTCGAACTACGACAATGGTTCAAACGAAGTTTAGACGACTCCCGAATCGAAACTAGCCTAAAAACACAAAACACAATGAGACCACAGAAAACAAGGAAACACAACGAATTTGAGCCCTCGGTCGAAACAATACACAACAATCTATCATCAGTCACTACCTCCAAAGCCATCATGGACCTGTTCACATCTGCAAACCTATTGAGAAACCCGAAAGACCTTTTTGTCAAAAGTTTGGTGCCACTTGGAATAGAGGTGTTATCAAGACTACAAAAGCTCCTTTTCAATGATATAAAAACGAACATAATTGGAAACAACTCCGGGCTAAACATAACGGCAATAAACAGAAGATCTGTAGAAGAGTTAGCCGCTGACATAGTTGAATTCAGCATGGTCCTCGAGGAAAAATCGATCACACACACATTCAAAAAGCGAGTCAATGTCGGGTCCATGGACACCTTTAGCGTTTTCCAAATTATTGATCTAATAACCAACCTGCAACTGGAAGTTAAAAATCTAAAAACATCGTACAACTCAGTAAAAGAAAAGTACGAATCACTGGAATCTAACCTCGAACCCATCATCCACGCAATCATTGAAGATAAACTCAGAACTACACCCCAACAAGCCGAACCTCCTGACACTTTTGCACATCCACAACAACACACAAAAGAGGACCACAATGACAAAAAACAGTACACCGAGAGCGACCTGGAAACAGAAGGGAAATCAAAATCACATGAGAACACACGGAAAAGGAAATCAAAGAGAAACAGTAAAAATAACAAACAAGTCAACAATACACAAAGTGTCTCAGATAGCGAAGACAACCAAACATATATCATACTATCAGAAGCCAACTGCGACTCTCAGAAAACATACCCCGACTCAGGCGACCCTAACACAGAACACAGTATATACTACCCAAGGACACTGGAAGAAGTAACAAACCCAAGAAATTACCACGTATGGCAACATGTTAGGACAGGCAACCCCCTGAACCAATCGTACCAGAACAGAAAAAACACCCAAATTGCGCCAACTGAAACCTCAAATACCTACAACGAACTAGACATGGACAGCAAGATGGCCACCCTTCTAGAGAAACAAAATGACCTAATAGACGCAATCAGTACCAACAACAACTACAAAAGTACAAACCATCAGGCCATGATAAACACCAAACCCCTCAAGGTTGCCAACACCGACGTCAACAACACCAAACCCAAACCAAATAACACAGGATCACCCGCAATTCACACGCATGGGAACAAAGAAAGACGAAAAGACACTAGCGAAGCAATAAAGACGATTGTAGTACTAGGCCTACCAGCAAACAGCAGCTCAGTTACCCTGTCACTATTTTGCTACAAGCAGACAGGCATACAACCTATACACGTATGGGTAAAAGGGAAAAAATTCAACCCAAAATCGGCTATAGTAACAATAAACGCTAGTAACTATCCAATTTTCATGGACAAAAGTATGTGGCCAGGTGAGAACCCCACAACCCACGACTACATCGAACCCATCAGCAATAGAAACTATCACTACCCTAGGTCAGAAACATCCAACAGTCATCAACACAACAATCCCCACAACAACATAAACAGTAGCAGTGACTACGATGACAGAAGAAGAACCGACCTCCCAAGACATACCAGCAACCACCAACAAGACCGCTACTACTACAAATCCAACAACCATGACATTCCTAGACAAGACAAGTATGTGTCCATCAATCAAACTCAACCATTACACTGGGACAACCAGACGCGAAACTACCTACGACACACTGCTAACTATAACAAGAAGACCCACTACAACAACAAAAACCACAGTCGCTACAATAACGAAAAATACCGCTGCTTTTAAATCGACTCCTTTTATTCCAAACCGCCCAAAAACCTTAAGTGAGTACATCGACCGTCTGGACGACCCCGCCCCAAAATCCCATAATGGCCATGACAAACCACAAATGACGACAGGAACGACAGCGCGAGAAACAAAGAATATGGATAACTTACCTGTAAAACCACTGAAAGTAATAACCTACAACTGCCAAGGCTACAGCAGAAACCGACACTACATTAACACGCTACTAAGCACGGAACACCCCGACATATTGATACTCCAGGAGCACTGGCTTGGGCACAGAGAAACAACCTTTAATTTCGGTAAAACGCAAATGAACAAAAATTACTCATGTAAACCAGGTCAATATACCGTTGCCATCGGGATGGACAACGGCAAACCACGAGTTAGAGGTGAAGGTGGTGTTGCTTTTTTCACTAGGAACGACATCGCACCTTTCTGTACATCTTTGGAAACCAACTCTGATCGAATTGTAGCCATGACCTTAGACAACATGTATGACAGCAACATAACAGTAGTAGGACTGTACATGCCATACAACAGCGGAGAGACATATAGCGAAATGAACTACATACAGGAATGCGGCAAACTATCATCACTACTCGACGACGCTAAGCAAAATGGAAACGAGCTCCTGGTAGCAGGCGACATCAATGGAATCCTCCCACACCACAATCAATCAAATAAGAAATCCTTCGGCAAGTTGTTCACTGACAATATCACAGAACCGTTTCAGTTACAAACCACAAACAACGCACCAATAACCACAGGTGGACATGCAAGCTTTTTCTTTAGATCAAAGAACAAGACCATCCTGCGAGAGTCACTGATAGACTACATCACTAACACCACGGGCATAGGAAACGGGCTTTCTACAACCCATACCTACAAACCAACCTTCGACAACATATCAGATCATACACCAATTATGTCCACGTACAAACTACCAGCATACACCAACAACCAACATCTACCACTACCTTCTAAACTCAGCAAATGCCGTGTTTTCCTATTTAACAAGGCAACAGATGAGGAAAAGAAACAATACAAGAAGCAAATTGAACGGGCCCTTCAAAATATCAACAACGCAAACAATATAGATAATTCCACAACAACAAACCAGATGGCGGATCTCATCACAAACATAATACTACAGGCCGCAAAATCCCACATTCCTTCAATAGTGCCAAAAAAACTAAACAAATGGAAAAGAAGATGGAAGGACACTTCAAAACCACCACAGGAAAACACAGCAGACGCCAACGCAAATAGAAAATCGCTACAAAGCCTGCAGCAGAGACGAAGCTGCAAAAGACTGGCCCATGAGGCATACAAGCAACACATCCTAAGCTTAGCTGAAAACTGCAAATTGTCACCCGAAAAATTCTGGAACACCTTAAAAGATGAGGAACAACAGTCGTCTGACATAGCCAACACAAACTCCGATAACATATATCGCCACTATAAAGCCTTCTTCGAATCAGAGCGAAACAACAGAGAGGAAATAGATACAAACACACAACAACGCACACAAAACGCTAGTGAGCCCATCCAAAAGATCACCCCCCACCAGGTCGATGAAGCAATAAAATCACTCAACAAACGTAAATCGGCCGACATCAACAACCTATCTGCCGAACACCTCCTACACGGCAGAACAGTACCACTACTCACCCAATTCCTTGCAGACCTATACAACATGATGCAGTTAACCAATACTTTCCCTGACAACCTATGTACAAGTTTACTAATCCCACACCTGAAGGGAAATAACCGCAGTAAACATCACGCCGATAGCTACAGAGCGATATCTATTCTCTCCATTCTGGTGAAACTATGGGAAACAATAGTCATGCCGCAATTCACAAAAGAAAAACCAAGTGACCTCCTGATGGCGTACAAAAAAGGTATCAGTAGCGAAATGACATATTCCATGTCAAACAGGCTCATTAAACGCTTCACCAATGGCGGATCTACCATCCACATGCTAGCGATCGATCTGACTGCTGCCTTTGACAGCATCGATCACAGAACACTTTTCGAAAAGCTACAAAAAACAGACATTAACAAACGACTAATTAATCTACTGGAAGCATATTACCACAACTCAACCGCCCACATGAGAACAGGCAGAAGGGTGTACACTGAACCTATCAAACTCGGCAAAGGAATACGGCAAGGAGGCATACTATCTGCCTGGCTCTTCAATTTCTACTTACAAGACCTCTTCGAGACCCTAGGAGAATCTGGGCTAGGACTACATCTCGGCACAGAATCATACCCGGCCCTTGGTTACGCCGACGACCTATTGTTGCTAGCAAACCTTAAGGATGATCTCCAACAACAAATCGATATATGCACCACGTTCTTTGCCAGAAATGGCCTCACCATAAACACAAAAAAATCGCATTACGTAAGATGTACCGGTACGCAACCAAAAACAACACCAATTGAACGTACGCAACCAAAAACAACCATACAAGTAGGATCAGTTTTCCTACGCGAGGAGGCCAGCTGTAAATACCTAGGTTTACCACTTCCAGGTACACCGCAAACGATCAGAGACCACATAACCAAGCGCTGCTGGTGGAACGTATCAAGGATGCGATCACGGGGCCTAACAGCCCACGACGTACCCCTACAAATCACCAAAAAAATCTGGAACACAATCTGCCTCCCATCTATCGCATATGGTATTGCAAATGTGGATGACGCCTCTGTGACCCAACTATCAATAGAAATACGAAAGGCGATGAGATCGATCATTGGCGTGGGGAACTACGTCTCAAACAACACCCTACACAATCTGTTGCGATGCGACAACCTGGAATCAATCGTCGCACACAGCAGATGTAGACTCCTGTACAGCGCCGTCAACTCAGGAAACATAAAAATTGCACACCTCTACACAACACTGCTTAGCCAACACCTATGCGATATCTACACAGAACCAACTTTTGTCGAGTACTCCATTGCGAGTTGGAGGAGTAACCTACCCACCCTACACAGCATCGTAACAGCCTCCTACAACATAAAACTGGTGATCAAGGGCTCACGAAAACACTGCAAGCCCGTCCTGAGCACCAAGGACTGTTTCAACACGTGGTATCTCGAAAGCATCCTAAATATTCCAAACGCAAACTACTCCATAAAGAACCAATGCATACGAGACTACTACAAACTGCCGACACTGGACGCGAACAACCAAACAGGTTTCACACGGACTCACTTTCAACTCCACCACATAACAAGCACACAAATCACACTCATTTCCGATCATGACAAATACTATTTGATTTCATAATTCCCACCTCCCTATAGTCTATAATAATATTCATTTGTTTCGGTGCATACAAACAACACTTGTGCCTTCAACAACCCTGTGTGTAATAGTTACACCCGTACACCTTATAGACACTACCGACAGACATCGTATACCCACTAATTATAATTAATTAACGGTAACATGTGACTACAGTGTAATGTAACCAATAGTATTGTTAATCTTAATTTTGTCGATTGTGTTTTGTTGCGTTTTTACTTGACCGACCATTTTACACAATAATAGCCGCCGGGGCCTCAAGCCGGTAATATTGCATTGTATTGCAAAGGGAAAAAAAAAAAAAAAAAAAAAAAAAAAAAAACAGCGCGTTATGCACACTCACTCATCTCGGCTATTGATACAGCGCGTTATGCCCACTCACTCATCTCGCCTATTGATACAGCGCGTTATGCCCACTCACTCATCTCGCCTATTGTTACAGCGCGTTATGCCCACCCACTCACATCGCTTATTGATACAGCGCATTATGCCCACTCACTCATCTCGCCTATTGATACAGCGCGTTATGCCCACTCACTCATCTCGCCTATTGTTACAGCGCGTTATGCCCACCCACTCACCTCGCTTATTGATACAGCGCGTTATGCCCACCCACTCACCTCGCCTATTGATACAGCGCGTTATGCCCACCCACTCATCTCGCCTATTGATACAGCGCGTTATGCCCACCCACTCACCTCGCTTATTGATACAGCGCGTTATGCCCACCCACTCACCTCGCCTATTGATACAGCGCGTTATGCCCACCCACTCATCTCGCCTATTGATACAGCGCGTTATGCCCACCCACTCATCTCGCCTATTGATACAGCGCGTTATGCCCACCCACTGATCTCGCCTATTGATACAGCGCGTTATGCCCACCCACTCTTATCGCATATTGTTACAGCGCGTTATGCCCACCCACCCACCTCGCTTATTGATACAGCGCGTTATGCCCACCCACTCATCTCGCCTATTGATACAGCGCGTTATGCCCACTCACTCATCTCGCCTATTGTTACAGCGCGTTATGCCCACCCACCCACCTCGCTTATTGATACAGCGCGTTATGCCCACCCACTCATCTCGCCTATTGATACAGCGCGTTATGCCCACTCACTCATCTCGCCTATTGATACAGCGCGTTATGACCACCCACCCACCTCGCTTATTGATACAGCGCGTTATGCCCACCCACTATATCGTCTATTGATACAGCGCGTTATGCCCACCCACTCATCTAGCCTATTGATACAGCGCGTTATGACCACCCACCCACCTCGCTTATTGATACAGCGCGTTATGCCCACCCACTCCTCTCGCCTATTGATACAGCGCGTTATGCCCACTTACTCATCTCGCCTATTGTTACAGCGCGTTATGCCCACCCACCCACCTCGCTTATTGATACAGCGCATTATGCCCACCCACTCATCTCGCCTATTGATACAGCGCGTTATGCCCACTCACTCATCTCGCCTATTGATACAGCGCGTTATGACCACCCACCCACCTCGCTTATTGATACGGCGCGTTATGTCCACCCACTCATCTCGCCTATTGATACAACGCGTTATGCCCACCCACTATATCGTCTATTGATACAGCGCGTTATGAGTATGACCACCCACTATATCATCTATTGATACAGCGCGTTATGCCCACCCACTCATCCCGCCTATTGATACAGCGCGTTATGCCCACTCACTCATCTCGCCTATCGATACAGCGCGTTATGACCACCCACCCACCTCGCTTATTGATACAGCGCGTTATGCCCACCCACTATCGTTTAATGATACAGCGCGTTATGCCCACCCACTCATCTCGCCTATTGCTACAGCGCGTTATGACCACCCACCCACCTCGCTTATTGATACAGCGCGTTATGCCCACCCACTCATCTCGCCTATTGATACAGCGCGTTATGCCCACTCACTCATCTCGCCTATTGTTACAGCGCGTTATGCCCACCCACCCACCTCGCTTATTGATACAGCGCGTTATGCCCACCCACTCATCTCGCCTATTGATACAGCGCGTTATGCCCACTCACTCATCTCGCCTATTGTTACAGCGCGTTATGCCCACCCACCCACCTCGCTTATTGATACAGCGCGTTATGCCCACCCACTCATCTCGCCTATTGATACAGCGCGTTATGCCCACCCACTCATCTCGCCTATTGATACAGCGCGTTATGCCCACCCACTCATCTCGCCTATTGATACAACGCGTTATGCCCACCCACTCATCTCGCCTATTGATACAGCGCGTTATGCCCACCCACTCACCTCGTCTATTGATACAGCGCGTTATGCCCACCCACCCACCTCGCTTATTGATACAGCGCGTTATGCCCACCCACTCATCTCGCCTATTGATACAGCGCGTTATGCCCACTCACTCATCTCGCCTATTGATACAGCGCGTTATGACCACCCACCCACCTCGCTTATTGATACAGCGCGTTATGCCCACCCACTCCTCTCGCCTATTGATACAGCGCGTTATGCCCACTCACTCATCTCGCCTATTGTTACAGCGCGTTATGCCCACCCACCCACCTCGCTTATTGATACAGCGCGTTATGCACACTCACTCATCTCGGCTATTGATACAGCGCGTTATGCCCACTCACTCATCTCGCCTATTGATACAGCGCGTTATGCCCACTCACTCATCTCGCCTATTGTTACAGCGCGTTATGCCCACCCACTCACATCGCTTATTGATACAGCGCATTATGCCCACTCACTCATCTCGCCTATTGATACAGCGCGTTATGCCCACTCACTCATCTCGCCTATTGTTACAGCGCGTTATGCCCACCCACTCACCTCGCTTATTGATACAGCGCGTTATGCCCACCCACTCACCTCGCCTATTGATACAGCGCGTTATGCCCACCCACTCATCTCGCCTATTGATACAGCGCGTTATGCCCACCCACTCACCTCGCTTATTGATACAGCGCGTTATGCCCACCCACTCACCTCGCCTATTGATACAGCGCGTTATGCCCACCCACTCATCTCGCCTATTGATACAGCGCGTTATGCCCACCCACTCATCTCGCCTATTGATACAGCGCGTTATGCCCACCCACTGATCTCGCCTATTGATACAGCGCGTTATGCCCACCCACTCTTATCGCCTATTGTTACAGCGCGTTATGCCCACCCACCCACCTCGCTTATTGATACAGCGCGTTATGCCCACCCACTCATCTCGCCTATTGATACAGCGCGTTATGCCCACTCACTCATCTCGCCTATTGTTACAGCGCGTTATGCCCACCCACCCACCTCGCTTATTGATACAGCGCGTTATGCCCACCCACTCATCTCGCCTATTGATACAGCGCGTTATGCCCACTCACTCATCTCGCCTATTGATACAGCGCGTTATGACCACCCACCCACCTCGCTTATTGATACAGCGCGTTATGCCCACCCACTATATCGTCTATTGATACAGCGCGTTATGCCCACCCACTCATCTAGCCTATTGATACAGCGCGTTATGACCACCCACCCACCTCGCTTATTGATACAGCGCGTTATGCCCACCCACTCCTCTCGCCTATTGATACAGCGCGTTATGCCCACTCACTCATCTCGCCTATTGTTACAGCGCGTTATGCCCACCCACCCACCTCGCTTATTGATACAGCGCATTATGCCCACCCACTCATCTCGCCTATTGATACAGCGCGTTATGCCCACTCACTCATCTCGCCTATTGATACAGCGCGTTATGACCACCCACCCACCTCGCTTATTGATACGGCGCGTTATGTCCACCCACTCATCTCGCCTATTGATACAACGCGTTATGCCCACCCACTATATCGTCTATTGATACAGCGCGTTATGAGTATGACCACCCACTATATCATCTATTGATACAGCGCGTTATGCCCACCCACTCATCCCGCCTATTGATACAGCGCGTTATGCCCACTCACTCATCTCGCCTATCGATACAGCGCGTTATGACCACCCACCCACCTCGCTTATTGATACAGCGCGTTATGCCCACCCACTATCGTTTAATGATACAGCGCGTTATGCCCACCCACTCATCTCGCCTATTGCTACAGCGCGTTATGACCACCCACCCACCTCGCTTATTGATACAGCGCGTTATGCCCACCCACTCATCTCGCCTATTGATACAGCGCGTTATGCCCACTCACTCATCTCGCCTATTGTTACAGCGCGTTATGCCCACCCACCCACCTCGCTTATTGATACAGCGCGTTATGCCCACCCACTCATCTCGCCTATTGATACAGCGCGTTATGCCCACTCACTCATCTCGCCTATTGTTACAGCGCGTTATGCCCACCCACCCACCTCGCTTATTGATACAGCGCGTTATGCCCACCCACTCATCTCGCCTATTGATACAGCGCGTTATGCCCACCCACTCATCTCGCCTATTGATACAGCGCGTTATGCCCACCCACTCATCTCGCCTATTGATACAACGCGTTATGCCCACCCACTCATCTCGCCTATTGATACAGCGCGTTATGCCCACCCACTCACCTCGTCTATTGATACAGCGCGTTATGCCCACCCACTATATCGTCTATTGATACAGCTCGTTATGCCCACCCACTCATCTCGCCTATTGATACAGCGCGTTATGCCCACCCACTCATCTCGCCTATTGATACAGCGCGTTATGCTCACCCACTATATCGTCTATTGATACAGCTCGTTATGCTCACCCACTCATCTCGCCTATTGATACAGCGCGTTATGCCCACCCACTCATCTCGCCTATTGATACAACGCGTTATGCCCACCCACTATATTTTCTATTGATACAGCGCGTTATGACCACCCACTCATCTCGCCTATTGATACAGCGCGTTGCCCACTCACTCATCTCGCCTATTGATACAGCTCGTTACGCCCACCCACTCATCTCGCCTATTGATACAGCGCGTTATGCCCACCCACTATATCGTCTATTGATACAGCGCGTTATGACCACCCACTCATCTCGCTTATTGATACAGCGCGTTATGCCCACCCACTCATCTCGCCTATTGATACAGGGCGTTATGCCTACCCACTATATCGTCTATTGATACAGCGCGTTATGACCACCCACCCACCTCGCTTATTGATACAGCGCGTTTTGCCCACCCACTATATCGTCTATTGATACAGCGCGTTATGCCCACCCACTCATCTCGCCTATTGTTACAGCACGTTATGCCCACCCACTCATCTCGCCTATTGATACAGCGCGTTATGCCCATCCACTCATCTCGCCTATTGATACAGCGCGTTATGCTCACACACTCATCTCGCCTATTGATACAGCGCGTTATGCCCACCCACTCATCTCGCCTATTGATACAGCGCGTTATGCCCATCCACTCATCTCGCCTATTGATACATCGTGTTATGCCCACCCACTCATCTCGCCTATTGATACAGCGCGTTATGCCCATCCACTCATCTCGCCTATTGATACAGCGCGTTATGCCCACCCACTCATCTCGCCTATTGATACAGCGTGTTATGCCCACCCACTCATCTCGCCTATTGATACAGCGCGTTATGCTCACCCACTCATCTCGCCTATTGATACAGCGCGTTATGCCCACCCACTCATCTCGCCTATTGATACAGCTCGTTATGCCCACCCACTCATCTCGCCTATTGTTACAGCGCGTTATGCCCACCCACTCACCTCGCCTATTGATACAGCGCGTTATGCCCACCCACTCAACTCGCCTATTGTTACAGCGCGTTATGCCCACCCACTATATCGTCTATTGATACAGCGCGTTATGTTCACCCACTCACCTCGCTTATTGATACATCGTGTTATGCCCACCCACTCATCTCGCCTATTGTTACAGCGCGTTATGCCCACCCACTCATCTCGCCTATTGATACAACGCGTTATGCCCACCCACTATATCGTCTATTGATACAGTTCGTTATGCCCACCCACTCTTATCGCCAATTGATACAGCGCGTTATGCCCACCCACTCATCTCGCATATTGATACAGCGCGTTATGCTCACCCACTCATCTCGCCTATTGTTACAGCGCGTTATGCTCACCCACTCATCTCGCCTATTGATACAGCGCGTTATGCTCACCCACTCATCTCGCCTATTGATACAGCGCGTTATGCCAACTCACTATATCGTCTATTGATACAGCGCGTTATGCTCACCCACTCATCTCGCCTATTGTTACAGCGCGTTATGCCCACTCACTCATCTCGCCTATCGATACAGCGCGTTATGACCACCCACCCACCTCGCTTATTGATACAGCGCGTTATGCCCACCCACTATCGTTTATTGATACAGCGCGTTATGCCCACCCACTCATCTCGCCTATTGCTACAGCGCGTTATGACCACCCACCCACCTCGCTTATTGATACAGCGCGTTATGCCCACCCACTCATCTCGCCTATTGATACAGCGCGTTATGCCCACTCACTCATCTCGCCTATTGTTACAGCGCGTTATGCCCACCCACCCACCTCGCTTATTGATACAGCGCGTTATGCCCACCCACTCATCCTCGCCTATTGATACAGCGCGTTATGCCCACTCACTCATCTCGCCTATTGTTACAGCGCGTTATGCCCACCCACCCACCTCGCTTATTGATACAGCGCGTTATGCCCACCCACTCATCGCGCCTATTGATACAGCGCGTTATGCCCACCCACTCATCTCGCCTATTGATACAGCGCGTTATGCCCACCCACTCATCTCGCCTATTGATACAACGCGTTATGCCCACCCACTCATCTCGCCTATTGATACAGCGCGTTATGCCCACCCACTCACCTCGTCTATTGATACAGCGCGTTATGCCCACCCACTATATCGTCTATTGATACAGCTCGTTATGCCCACCCACTCATCTCGCCTATTGATACAGCGCGTTATGCCCACCCACTCATCTCGCCTATTGATACAGCGCGTTATGCTCACCCACTATATCGTCTATTGATACAGCTCGTTATGCTCACCCACTCATCTCGCCTATTGATACAGCGCGTTATGCCCACCCACTCATCTCGCCTATTGATACAACGCGTTATGCCCACCCACTATATTGTCTATTGATACAGCGCGTTATGACCACCCACTCATCTCGCCTATTGATACAGCGCGTTGCCCACTCACTCATCTCGCCTATTGATACAGCTCGTTACGCCCACCCACTCATCTCGCCTATTGATACAGCGCGTTATGCCCACCCACTATATCGTCTATTGATACAGCGCGTTATGACCACCAACTCATCTCGCTTATTGATACAGCGCGTTATGCCCACCCACTCATCTCGCCTATTGATACAGCGCGTTATGCCTACCCACTATATCGTCTATTGATACAGCGCGTTATGACCACCCACCCACCTCGCTTATTGATACAGCGCGTTATGCCCACCCACTATATCGTCTATTGATACAGCGCGTTATGACCACCCACTCATCTCGCTTATTGATACAGCGCGTTATGCCCACCCACTCATCTCGCCTATTGATACAGCGCGTTATGCCTACCCACTATATCGTCTATTGATACAGCGCGTTATGACCACCCACCCACCTCGCTTATTGATACAGCGCGTTATGCCCACCCACTATATCGTCTATTGATACAGCTCGTTATGCCCACCCACTCATCTCGCCTATTGATACAGCGCGTTATGCCCACCCACTCATCTCGCCTATTGATACAGCGCGTTATGCTCACCCACTATATCGTCTATTGATACAGCTCGTTATGCTCACCCACTCATCTCGCCTATTGATACAGCGCGTTATGCCCACCCACTCATCTCGCCTATTGATACAACGCGTTATGCCCACCCACTATATTGTCTATTGATACAGCGCGTTATGACCACCCACTCATCTCGCCTATTGATACAGCGCGTTGCCCACTCACTCATCTCGCCTATTGATACAGCTCGTTACGCCCACCCACTCATCTCGCCTATTGATACAGCGCGTTATGCCCACCCACTCATCTCGCCTATTGATACAGCGCGTTATGCCTACCCACTATATCGTCTATTGATACAGCGCGTTATGACCACCCACCCACCTCGCTTATTGATACAGCGCGTTTTGCCCACCCACTCATCTCGCCTATTGATACAGCGCGTTATGCCCACCCACTCATCTCGCCTATTGTTACAGCACGTTATGCCCACCCACTCATCTCGCCTATTGATACAGCGCGTTATGCCCATCCACTCATCTTGCCTATTGATACAGCGCGTTATGCTCACACACTCATCTCGCCTATTGATACAGCGCGTTATGCCCACCCACTCATCTCGCCTATTGATACAGCGCGTTATGCCCATCCACTCATCTCGCCTATTGATACATCGTGTTATGCCCACCCACTCATCTCGCCTATTGATACAGCGCGTTATGCCCATCCACTCATCTCGCCTATTGATACAGCGCGTTATGCCCACCCACTCATCTCGCCTATTGATACAGCGTGTTATGCCCACCCACTCATCTCGCCTATTGATACAGCGCGTTATGCTCACCCACTCATCTCGCCTATTGATACAGCGCGTTATGCCCACCCACTCATCTCGCCTATTGATACAGCTCGTTATGCCCACCCACTCATCTCGCCTATTGTTACAGCGCGTTATGCCCACCCACTCACCTCGCCTATTGATACAGCGCGTTATGCCCACCCACTCAACTCGCCTATTGTTACAGCGCGTTATGCCCACCCACTATATCGTCTATTGATACAGCGCGTTATGTTCACCCACTCACCTCGCTTATTGATACATCGTGTTATGCCCACCCACTCATCTCGCCTATTGATACAGCTCGTTATGCCCACCCACTCATCTCGCCTATTGTTACAGCGCGTTATGCCCACCCACTCACCTCGCCTATTGATACAGCGCGTTATGCCCACCCACTCAACTCGCCTATTGTTACAGCGCGTTATGCCCACCCACTATATCGTCCATTGATACAGCGCGTTATGTTCACCCACTCACCTCGCTTATTGATACATCGTGTTATGCCCACCCACTCATCTCGCCTATTGTTACAGCGCGTTATGCCCACCCACTCATCTCGCCTATTGATACAACGCGTTATGCCCACCCACTATATCGTCTATTGATACAGTTCGTTATGCCCACCCACTCTTATCGCCAATTGATACAGCGCGTTATGCCCACCCACTCATCTCGCATATTGATACAGCGCGTTATGCTCACCCACTCATCTCGCCTATTGTTACAGCGCGTTATGCTCACCCACTCATCTCGCCTATTGATACAGCGCGTTATGCTCACCCACTCATCTCGCCTATTGATACAGCGCGTTATGCCAACTCACTATATCGTCTATTGATACAGCGCGTTATGCTCACCCACTCATCTCGCCTATTGTTACAGCGCGTTATGCCCACCCACTATATCGTCTATTGATACAGCTCGTTATGCTCACCCACTCACCTCGCCTATTGATGCTGCGCGTTCTGCAATTACGATATCTCTCGCAATACGTTGTTTTTTCAGTTCCAACTGTTCAGTATGTCTTTCTATTAACAACGACCGCAGTTCGAGTTCAATTTCTTGGGTACGTTTCAACTGCTCGTTAACGGGCGTTGGTTTACCATTGCCCTAAAATAAAAGATTATTCTACATTAATATTGAAATCTTTATAGATAAATATTATTTTTTCTCATTAAAAATATATAGTCGTGGAAGGGGCTTCGCCTATATTCAAGGCGTTATAGATAGGACGTCTTGCCTTTGGCTACACTACATTCACGGTTAATATAATGCATTTTGGGGTTTCCAAAAAGGAAATTTCTGAAATATTGCCAATATCGCCACGTGCATCGCATCAGCATCACCCAACAGCACAGCTCATCAGCGCACATAGCTACTGACATTTAGCTACCGGTTGCGGTATCTAAATAACCCACTACCCGTATCAGCCTCCCTGCATTGCATCCTTCCCACTATCCTGCTATCGCACTGTCCCATTGCGGCATCTATCTGCCTGCAGTCGCAGTGTGTACCATACCGGTACTGTATACAGTATATTGCGAGTTGCGACTGCCGGACTTCCCTGTAGGACTACCGGTACAGACAGACAGAGGACTGTGGAGTTATACCGAAGCGATGGCGCCGAGTATCTGCAATGGATCAACATTTATAATATTATTGCTTGCTATACTTCCTTGCATCCACATCGCCAATGGTCTCTACTTCCACATTGCGGAAACCGAAAGAAAATGCTTCATCGAAGAGATTCCCGATGAAACAATGGTAGTCGGAAAGTACAAAACCCAACTCTACGACGAGAACATTAAAGACTACCTACCATCGAGCCCTGGTATCGGCATGCATGTTCTTATTAGCGACCCAGACAACAAAGTCATTCTGAGTAAAACCTACCAAGCGGAGGGTCGGTTTACCTTCACGTCCCACTCGCCGGGGGAGCACACCATCTGTCTCTACTCAAACACAACCAAATGGTTTAGAGGAGGACGACTTCGCGTTCATCTCGACATTCAAGTCGGTGAACACGCCAACGACTACGAACAAATCAAATCGAAGGATAAACTTTCCGAGCTGCAGTTGAGAGTTCGGCAACTCCTCGATCAGGTTCAGCAGATCTCCAAGGAGCAGAACTACCAGCGCTTCCGAGAGATGCGTTTCCGAGAGACGTCCGAGTCGACGAATCGTCGGGTGTTCTATTGGGCGCTAGCTCAACTCGCCATTCTCGCCGCTACCGGCTGCTGGCAGATGCGGCATCTCAAGGGATTCTTTGAAGCAAAGAAACTTGTCTAGTTCCGTAACTAGAGTAGGAGTGACCCAGTATTTCAGTACTTATTGGTGTCTCAATTCATTGATTTTGGATTTGACTAATGCCGTTATAGCATTAGGTCTCAAACCTACGGTTTGTTCCAATATTACTTATGTTTACTATTGCTGTATTGTTGATACGGGTTTTAAACGTTTTGTTTGGGAATTTATTTATTATAACTGTATTACAGTATTACCGGTACCGAAAATTGCTATTCATTTTACAAATTTTATTTAAAGAAGTAACTGAGAACAAAAATGATTTATTAGTAATAAAAATATCGTATTTCGTTTACAGTATTATATTAACTACCGGTACCTGTTATGTTGGGTATGTTAATGTGTTTGTACGTAGATGTATTAGATGCTAAATGGATAATTAACTTATACTTCGCAAATGATAGTTTTTTATTTATTCATAATTATCTAGGGTTAGGAACAACATGTGTTTCGTTAGATTTAAAAAACTCTTAAATCTCTCTCAGAAAAGGATTAGGAGTAGCCAAACCTCCCTAGTCTGGTTCAAAATTGATTGTAGTAATATATAATATTTTTATAAAAAAATATCAGAGTTTGGTTGTTTAGAGTATCTCAACAAAGTCTATACTCAATTACTCACACGATAGGACACATGGAATACTGAATGAGTGAATACATATACTAGTAAATTAATATCCATTTTTTATGTGATTTTTTTATTGTTTATCTCAGTGTATTGATTGATGGGGGTGGTTTTCAACACGATACATTTAGTATTAATAATTTATATAATTAACTAATTTATTTTATTACTTGTAGGCCTTGCTGCCATTAGCGTACCCAGGGATTGGAGGAGGGGTGGACTTCCCATTGGTGGACTTCGATAGTAGTGCCACTCCACCAAATTTTAGCACCCACAGCCCAATACAAACGAAAACAAGCAGGTAGCAAAAATCGAAAAACCAATTTTAGTAATAATTTATAGAAAATTACATAAAGGATTGTAGCAGAAAACCTCGCTAGCGAAGCGTGATAAATTAAAAAAAATATTAGATTATCGAACTCGAACATGTCCGAAGCGAGCTATTTTTTTCTCATTTGAAATTGATGTCACAATTTATTGCGGCTTTCCGTAGAAACAAAATTTTAATTAGTGACCGTCCGCTCTAATCATTGAGTACCGGTAGTATACTAGTCATTACGAAATAAATATAGCAAACAATTTGGGGCAAAGGTTAACTTGTGAAATTTTCGAGGTATTTTTGGTGTTTTCTTTCTCCCCCTACGTTACGCTAATAGTAGCTGCAGAATAGTTGTCGTAGAGCGACTATGACATGAGACGATACAATTTCTACACCACCGCATCAAAGCTAATACAGTACGAGTACAGAACGATTATGATTTGTAACATTGTGCCGTGATGGGAAGTATGTAACAACAGTACTAACATCAGTGTTCTGGTTCGGATTAACAAATTATGGAACTAACCGTATAGTATAGGGTTCTATTGTGTGAATTTTTATTTTGTTATTATTTGTTGTCATTGACTAAATATTGTCATATTGAACTCTTTAAGTGTTGTTTAATTATTCCGTTTGGGTCTGTGGTGCTGGTGGTGGACTTGCTTGTGCAGGTTGAGTGGTTATTGCGCGAATTAAAGATAACCAACCATAAGTAAATTTGTTGAATATCTGATAGTTTCAGCAGAACGGAAATGTTTTGATTATATCGAATTTTTATGTCAGTTAACGATCCAGTATTCAATTGCAAAATAATTTTAATATAACTTTTAATAAAACCCGCCCATCCCATATACTATTAAATAAACTTTAAGTAACTTAATCCAAAATTGCAATTCCGATCCCGAAAAACGGGATCCCGAGAGTGATAATCCCGGTCCCGGAAATCCCGAAAAGTCTGATCCCGGTTAGACACTAATTTGAACATTACTTAAGTGCTGTATAATATATAACTTTACATGATCGATCACGCTTCCCACGCTGAGTGTTGGAATCACAGCAGACTCAATATTAACTATGGGGACGTTCAGAAAGTATGTCACGCAAATTTTCCCGATTTTGAACCCCCCCCCCCCCCTCCCCTTGTCACAAAGTGTCACGCAAGCTCGACCCCACCCCCCTCTGTCACATTAGTAAATTTGGACAATTCCCACCCCCCACAGACAACAACTATTTAGGTGGTGGCAAAAAAGTACGCTTCTTTTGTCGAGCGATGTAGATATTAATTAATTAATTAAATTAATTTAAATATTACGTACATAAATATTCGGTTACTGTGGAAGGATTACCATGACAATGTATTATAATTGGAAAAAAAAATAAACCGAGTGTCTCTTTCTTAATAAGTAGAAATATACTGCAACAGATATAAGTCAGTAAGAGTGAAAATAATATTAATTTAAAAGTAATAATTTTTGAAAATAATAAACAGGGGGGGGGGGGGTGTGTCTGCGGAAGGGCGTTGCTACTTTACTATGGATGGCGCCGGCAGCGCCATCAGCAAATTGCCAAAATCCCTGCTGTAGCTGTAGTAATCCGTATATCAACAATCACTCGTTGTCGGGCAAATGTCATTATTTCATTATCAAGTTGGTAAATAACCACCACCACCGTGGACGTCAAAGCATTTATATAATTATTGACTATTTCACAATCCGTCAAGTAGAAACCTGATCAACTCATTTGGGTCCAGAATGCCAGTTGCACCCATCCCATACCCAACCATATATATTCGCATATTGAGGATTGATACTATGAAATGTTCGGTCAGGTAACACAGTGCCTGTTTGGAGCAATACCAGGTACAGGTAAGGTACAATATGAATAATGGCTGGTTTTCTGCGTCAGAACCGTAATAACTATTTACATGTGTGTAAAGTACTTT
>JAUCBJ010000782.1:0-38540 GCA_032718475.1 Nemertoderma westbladi | reverse complement strand
CCTGTTGCTTACCTGCAGCTCCGACCACAACAGATGTTCATGGATGCATACCATGAGCTGAGAGCATAGTAGATAACTCAATTATAGACTGTATGGAGTAGTGTTTGTAAAGAGAAACCGAGTTCAGTGTTGATTTGTGATGACATACCTGGTCGCTGTGTAATACAGCATTATGGGGTTCCGATAGCTTCGAAAGGGCAGGGATGTATGTGCCGGATGTGCAACTGTTCTGAGATTGTCCTTATAGGAGAAATTGTTCAGTACTGTAACACAGATAAATCTCACTCAGCTACGTACATCTAACTAAGTCTAAATGCACAACGTACCAAGTTTGGTTTAATACTTCGGTGCTCACCGAGTTATTAGCAATCATAAATTTACGACGACGACAACAGACAACTCGTTAATGGTACCCATATGCTATGGCTTCGCACACTCTGTGGCTCACCCCACACTGACACTGTAACCTGATAATTTCCCTCAATGTTTTAAATTAAATTAAATTAACTTTTCAACCCACTAAACAAACGATTTGTGTTGCCGTCAATTTGCACCATTAACTCCCTATTCCGCCTGTCGTATATGTTCTACATTTCGTGAACTTGTTTCCGATACGAGAATATACCAAATACATCAATAGATCGGAACTAACTACCGGTACTTAAAACTGTTGAGAGAGTTAATGCCGAAAACATTAGTGTTATTGGATTGGAGGAGGGAGGGTGGATTACATAAGTTGAATTTTGTTGACATTAATTTTAAAACTATGAGTGGCATACATAGCATTTAGCTTATTTTTTATTACTGTTATTTTGTAACAATATTTAATTCACTGTTAATAAATACCTGCATCCGCTTACAGCTATTACAGTAGTAAACATAAATATTTGGATATGAATATTTTGACTACATTTATCTGTTCTACTTTATTGTTGGTTATTTATACCGGTAAGTAAAATAATTTTAAATAAATACTTAATTGTTTGCCAATAAACAGATTACCGGTAATTCATACGTAAGAACGCAGTTGGGGTAACCAAAACAATTAAAGGCTATTTATGCTGCCTGGAATACTTTGTCGTTTAAATGTTAATAATTCTTAACAAGACCATGCCTTGGCCTTTTTATCTCCGCACCCAAGATCCTATAGTTAGCAAAAGTTTTATAATGACCAGCCAGGCCATCCAACGACTGTACAGGTACACAGTACTGGGTGACCATGACCAGCTGAAGGGCGTCCAAGTTTACAGAGTTTTATTACCATTGGATCCAGCCTGTCATAGACTGCAGAGAAATATACCGTGTTCAGCCTGCAGTGCAGCATCCCGTTAGAATAAATACTCATTCAGAAACCATTTTGGGTTAAATTTACAAACATAAACCCTAATTAAAACTATCATAAAACTTAACACTGTCAAGAGGACATGTTCTAAGAAATTTTTATAAAATTTCAAACATTTTTCCGTTTGTCTATTATATTTATTTTTGTACCTTGGAAAAATTTATGGTCCCGCTGTTATTAATTATTTTCATCTCGGAAAAACCAATTTTCGCCACCAGAGTTGGTTATTAATATATATATATTTTAAATATTTCAAGATTCCTCCGACGCGAGATACGAATACCCGTCTAGAGACGAGAGTCATAGATTCCTGAAACCTCGAACCCAATGGTTCCCCGCCTCCAAGCCAACGGACGGAAAAAGGAGCCGCCGCATGGAGACCAGTGGCAGCGCGTTCCAGTGCTGCGAAAACGTTGGGGAATTCGTGGATGAGTGCGGGGGATACAACTACTGTAACGAGATGGAGCTGGATCGTTGGGAGATGGGCCACACGATCAAGGATAAAGCCAGCGGAGTTGCCCAGTTCCGACAATGCAATACAGAATGTGTGGATGGTTTGCAGCGTCTCTTATACTAAACCAAATGTTATCTTTGACATCTTTAACTGACCACGATAAACTTATCTAATCTACGTAACTCTAAGTTTATGTTTATAAGTTCACATACAACATCTACACGCAACAATAGTTTGTATTACCAATGAACAATACGGATAGTTGATTCATTATAGGTTTCGTGTATAGGGTGTTATATATAGGGTGTTATACAGTATGTACCGGTATACTGTATGAGTACCCTATAACTAGAAGTATAGTATATATAGTTTAAATTAAAGTTTATGAAAAAAAGTTTAGAAATACTAAAACATTAATTATTAAATAGACAACAATGTTGTGATTATGTTTACAAATTATTATACTATATGTGATACAATAAAATGTAAATAATAATACCAAATATGCGGCATTTAAGGGGGGGGAGGGGGGGTACACAATTGTGGTCCAAAATATGTCGAAATTATATTTATGATCTATTATAATGCATGATTAAATGGTGTTTCCAAAGTTGGAAACCGCAATTTTAGCTCTTTTAGTTTTCAAGTTATAACAATTTCCATTTAGGGATTCCTATTGAAATTACTATTACTATGTATAATGAAAGGTCGATTATCTCCAAATTATTTTTTTATGAAATTGTCAACTTCAAAATCCTATTACTACTTCTACTACTACTACTAGGTCGTGCGAACTCGGACAGTGGAAATGAGATCCTTCCAGGCTTCCCGATTCTCCATAGTTGTTGCAATTTCGTTTCTCCCAAATTCAGAATCCCTTTCAAGTCGATCTATATATGTTATGGCTGGTCGTCCACGACTACGCTTTCCATGAATTAGTTGCGAGAAAAGTAGATCTGGTATGACCTCGTCTTTACTTCGCCAGCAGTGCCCACTGAATCTTAATCTGCGTTCACGGAGGGTGGTTGATACAGGTGGTATTGTACCATAAAGCTCGGCGTTTGTCATGTGTTGCCTCCAGCCGATGTTTAGGGCTGCCCTTAGTAGTTGTGTAGCAACCATCAATTCTTTGTTGAAGTGATTTAGTCAGTGGCCATGTCTCACTCCCGTATAAAAATACAGTTTCCACTGTGGCTCGAAAGAACTTAGTCTTCAACATCTTACTACTTCTACAATTTTTGAGCGATTAGTCTGAAAATTTCTATAGGTGTCTACATAGCAACCCTGCATAAAAGTATCAGACAACTTTTTGAAATTATAAATTAATAAATTTTTTTACTATTTATATCAAACCTAAAAAAATGAGCATAAAATTGCAGCACCACGTCTAGAACACCACGTGCAGCTCCAGAATGATTTTCACAAAATTTCGCCGGATTGTTATGTTGCCCCATCCTTGTTCTATCATATAAAAAACTTTCAAGAGATTAGATTCAAGACTGTAAAAGCCTTAGGGTTTTAAGCGCAACCAAGTTTTTTTTCATTGTTAACTTGTATTAACTAATATTAAATAGCGAAAAATAAAATGTTTCTCATTTCTCATGTAAAACAGCATCTTAGGTACCTGTATTCCAAATTATAGCCAAATACGCTGGGAGTTATAAATCGAAGATGCTCCGAAAATGGTGTACCCCCCCCCCCCCCCCCCCCCCCCTTTTTTTTAACAAAGTAAATTGAGTATTATATCATGGTCCCAATGAACTGTATTATGTAGAATACCAAATTATTTGTCGTGTATATTTTGTTGGCCTACTCTCTTCAGCAATTTATTTTTCTCCACTAATTTTCCTCTCAACAAATTGATAATTTTCCTAGCATTCAGCACCTCATATTTAGCCTCTTCTAGTTCGCATTGTAGGACATCAATATCCATCTGTTTTGCTTTTAAACTCCTTTGGCGTGCCAGCATAGTCTGCACTACCTGCTCTTTGCTTTCCATGTCCCACCGTAATTTTTCCATTTCTCCTTCCAAAAGGGAAATTTTCTCGTCCCTCTCAGACAATAGATCCTTAAATTCAATCATAGTTTTCCAGATGAATTGAATTCGAAAATGCAGCTTTTTATTGGTAGCTATAGAGTCCTTAAGTTTCTTTACAATTAATTCGTAAACGTTCGTTTGATTAGCGCACGCTATAGGGTTACCAGTTGGTAATTCTAAAGTTAGGGATAATAGCTGGGTTATCGTTTCAATCTCATTGTCTGTGGATTTGTCCATGGTAATATCAATGACTGTTTGACACGAAATTTCACTGAAAATTATAGAAAGACCAATTGTTTTTTTCTTTAGTTATTATATTAATTCAGCACATTCATTAGTATAATATTGCGCCAATAGCTGGCAATGTGTTTTATATATATTTGACAAAAACACATATCATAAACAATAATTCATGCAGGGCAGTATAAAAACAAATGGCACTAAATATTATAACTTATTATGATAACAGATCTCGTTATCTGATATTAAAATGGCTCGCACAGCTTCAGCAATGTTATAAAGTATGGGATTATAAGACTCTGAGAAAATATGTGTAAAGTTCCATGAGATACAAATTCGTCAATAAACGCTCGCGACATACAATATTGACGTAGTGGTGATAAAAAATTCGGTATCCCACAACAGGTAGATCGTCTTATTAACCAGTTAAAAAAATTAAAAGTATTATTTGTGGTCTTTGTTACATAAAAAAGACTGATTGATAGAGCCATTCAATATTCTAAAGGCCTACAGTATGACAGCGACTTTCTGATGAATTATTTTTTCTAATAAACGCGTTATAAGACAATCCTAATAATTCCAGAGAAAGCCATTGACATTATTTATTTTGATATTAACCTATACTTCAGAAAAATCAACACAAAATGTAAAGCGAAACAACGTCTTACAGTAGAATTAATATGTATAATGATCATTTTATCAACGCCTTTTGCAGTAAAGTTTTCCAGTCGATTGAATACTTAGAAACGACACCCCGAGTGTCTTGTTAGGTCATTAGTTGTTTCCTAAACATATTGTAGTAGAGAGGTACAGTTGCGATATACAACGTCCAGAAACTATACTGAGCAGAGAGACTTGACGTTAAGGGACATGCTGTGATAACTGTCAACTGATATTATTGACATTGTCACGAACACCATATGATGGTATTCTAATTTCTATGTTTTGGCAACGAAACATTGTGCAATTGTCAGTCAAATGATAACGGTGCCACAAAACATACATTTTTTAAACGTTTTTCAACCTATAACTATTACAAAATAAGAATCCTGAGCGCCCTACCATCCAGATAGTGGGGGACTTTGGGCGCAATCAAAATTAGTCGCTCTCTCCATGGGAAACTCGAAGCAAATAACAGCTGATTACTCTAAAAATAAAACTGTAACATGTACTGCAGTAGCAGTGATTAGCTTAATTTTTTTATATTTTCTTATCTTTAACACTGAAACCATTTGTGAAATAATTGATTCTACATTAATATATATGTACATCGTTTTACGATTAAGGTACTTTATTTATAAAATAATTGTAATAATAATAAACATTTTTATAGAGCCAACGTTATCGTATAGTATTATGTGTCGGTAAGCAATCTCTCCGGTGCACAGTAGATAAATTAGCTAAAATATGTTAAAATAATGCTGTATATGAAACCAAGCCTTTTCTTGCATTTGGGATAGTCGGAGTAGCTGCCTGTTGGTATAGTCTACTTCGTGTTCCAATAATTTACCTTGTGTGATTTTGTTTTTATTACAGCGGTAGTACACATAACGCTTAAGTATGGTAATGGCACGACAAAGTTTGTGCCATGAACTATAGTGATCCATGGCCCTGCTAATGAGCGGTGAAAGGCCGTCAGACAAGTCTGGAAAGGAGACGGTAATGAGGGCTTCACTTTCTGGGGGTGCTCTGTGGGCTCACACTCTCACGCACATGTAGTGAAGATATGTCGATGTTTTTGAATAGCTTCGATTTGGACGCCTTGTTCTTAGACTTAGCGATTTCTGCGCCTTTCACTTGCTGCCTTATCTCTACAGGCGTTAAATTTTGGGGCCTACTATTTTCAGGGCCTTGCAAAAAGGCAGGTCCTTGCAACCAACACTTAGTATCTATCAGTTCCTGAGGGGTGGCGCCACGAGAAGCAATGTCGGCTGGATTTAACAATCCAGGGCAGTGTCTCCATTGTTTGATGTCAGTGTCCTTTAGGATCCTCTCTACACGGTTTGTCACATACACGCTGAACTGGCATGTTGTGTTGGTCAGATATTCTAAAACTAATGCAGCGTCTGTCCAGTAAACTGTCCTTACTACCGTATAGTCTGTCTGTGCCAACACGTTCTTAGCAATTATGGTAGAGTATACGGCTGCCTTAAGTTCGGCTCTGGGTATGGTCAAAGTGTCTTTGGTTTTAGCGATTGGTCTTATAAGGGCCTTCGAGGCAACTAAAGCCACTGTGATACCGTCCGGGGTTTCGCAACTAAAGTAAGCTACAATCCCGATGCCGTTGTCAATCGCGACACCGAATACATGGAGGTGGTAAGTCTGCAGGGAGTCTACATTTGGGAAATATGCTCTGATTAGGGAAAACTTCTCCAAGTCGGGCAAGGACCATTCCCATCGCCACCAGTCTTCCAATAGTGTCCCTGTCAAGGGGTCGTCCCAACTATCATTCTCCTTCCACATTCGCTGAACGAGATCTCGAGCCAGTAAAATAACTGGACTTATAAATCCGAGAGGGTCGAAATAAGTGCTACGTATGTTGAGGCAAATGCGTTTGGTTCGAATTTCGCCCTTTCTTAACTTGACTTTAAATACCATAGTATCGCTTTCTGTTAGCCAACGAAGTCCTAACGTCTTAGTATCTGGCAGGTCATCCTTGTTTAAGTCTAGTTCGGTATCGCCACGCTCTGCGGGGGGTATAGCCTTTAGAAACTCGCGGGAATTGGTAATGAATTTCGTCAGGCGAAATCCTCCAAGTTTCAGGCAGTTTACTGTCCCTTGGGCAATGTCTAAGGCTTCCTTGACTGTCAGGGATGATTTCAAGTTATCGTCCATGTAAATATCCCTTTTGATATTATCTATGACGGATGGTTGAAATTCGTAGCACTGAGGATGGGCTGGAAATGATACCGAATGCTTGAATGGTCATGCGATACTCTACTGGATCAGAATTTAAGTCTCCTTCTGTCCACCACAAGAAACGCATGCTGTCCCGGTTAATATCTAATGCTTTCACTTGCAGGAACATACCCTCTATGTCTGAAGCGAAGGCAATGGCATATTGTCGCATGCGCATTAATATTCCGGGTAGAGACAGCAACAAGTTGGGTCTGGGTAGTAGTTCCGAGTTAAGGGATTGCCCTTGGTACTTATCCAATCTACCCTAATCTCTACCCTAATACGTCCTGGTTTGTCTTCCCGTTCGACGTAATGGTGAGTAAGGTAGTATGTCCAGCCAGTCTTGGGGGTGTCTGGTGGGACCAGTTCCACATATCCCTTGCTTATGAACTTGGTCATTTGCTCCTTATATAACCCATGAGCTGTCGGGTTGGTGTTGAGACGCCTTTCCAGTAGTAAAATGTGTTTATGCACAAGCGTCTCATTATTAAATAGTTTGGGTTGGGGGGACCGCCAGAGAAGCCCAACTTCGTATTTGCCTTGTTCCGGTAAAAACCTAGTTGTGGTTCTCTGAATCTGTTTTGCTCGCTCTTCTTCCACTGACAATGCCTTGCCATTGGAGTTTTGCTCAAGTATTTCCTGCTGCATCCAGGTGATGGTATGCTCTTCTAGTTTTAAGAGACGCATGGCTTCCTCGAGCTCATTCAGTTCTTGCTGTAGGTCGGGAGGTGAGTGCAGTAAATTACACAACTCCAACTGGGTGCTGAGCAACTCTTGATCGGTCATTGGGAATACGATATCAGGTTCATGGTACCTAGTGAGGAAACAGTCTTGGTCTGAGGATAGGGGTGCGTCACTAGCACTGTCGGTTTGGTCAGGGGTAGTCAATATGTCCTCTACAGTCTCTATGATCTCATTACAGAGGTGGGTTACTAAATTGCAAGTGTCGGTGTCTGTATTTGTCGGTCCTTTCCGTTCTAATAGAGTTTTCTGGGAAGGCCCAGTACAGAACCATCCCACTCTCGTCCTACAGGCGTAGGCTGACATTGGTTCTGGATGTCTGGGTCGTTTCTCCAGAATGTCTAAGGCCTCAGGTACATTTTGGCCTATCAACATCTGTACGCCTGGGTAGTCTGGGGTGAAACATGGAATGTTGTGATTGCGTACAAGGGTGTCATCATCCCAGTCATAGGCCTTGGCCTGACTTTTGGCAAAATCCGGATGACAACCATCTTGACGTTAGAGACCCTGTCCCAGCCACTGGTATCTAGCGGGGTGGACAGGGATGCCTTATAGTACTTTGTCTCAATGGTAGATTGCCAACGTTTCATTATCCCAGATAATGTTAGTTTCATGTCATGGCCCGGTTCCCTGGCGAACAAGGATTCTGCTAACTCTGCATCTATGAAGGTGCCGTACTTCCTGTGTCCATTAAGGCATTTACCACAACGCTACTACTTCCCGCATGGAGCCGGACTTGGAGCACCGGAAACTCTCTGACTCCGACATCCTGAAATGACCGGGTGCTGGGATTGTTCTCCATTTTAAAACAATCTTCCGATGCGGGTTCCTCATAGGTAAAGGCTTCATACACACTGACATGGTTACAGCATTCATCGTCGTCGGTAAACTCTCCAGGGTAGAATGCATCCGGTCCTTTATCGGAAGAGTCTGTCTCACAATCTGTGAAGTGTACACATTGGTCTAGCTCAACCTTCGGGGTCTGGTCTAGGTGTAGCAAAGGGTGATGGGAGCCCTGACACACCGGACACGTTTTTACGTTCATTAGCCTACATTTACGTCACAAATGTCCCAGTCTAAGACACAAGAAGCATGTCGACAAGTCCAAAACCGTCTGTCGTCTCTCCTTTAGTGTCTTAGACACTCTTCATAGTTGGTGACATAAGTGTATCGCTTCTTGGTTGCTGTCTTATCAGTGTTTTTCATGTCTGAACGGTTGCTTTTTCCCGGTTCATTGTGATAAGATACGTGGAGGTTTTGGCCTTCAAGAAACCTCTAAACGAGTCCATGTCGGGGAAACATTCATGTTTAAGTTTGTAATTGTAAGTGTATCGATCCCATCTGGTCCCAGTGAAGCCCTTTGGAAGCGCACTGGAAACAAACTGTACTGTCATGGTTGTATTCTACACTTGTTTCTGTCCTAGCCAATCAAGCTGGCGACAAATTTCCTCTACTTCATCTCTAAACTCTACGATCCCATTTTGAGTGGATCTATTTTTAGAGAGTAATCTGTCATACATGGTGCGTGCCAAGCTTTCTTCATTGCCATACTGCTCCTTTAGAGTATCCCAAACAGTGTTGATGCCGTCTATATGGCCCACATATTTTGCAACAATCTGTTTAGGGGGTCCTTCCAGGCAACTAATTAAATATCTAAGCTTATCATGTTCACTCAATGGTGATTCTAGAATACTGTCTTTGCAGAACTCTGCAAAGTGTAGCCATTTCAGTTCGTCACCATCATACTTTAAAATTTGACCTGAGGAGACGCACTGTCGAGCTTCATTCCTAGCCATATGTCTGGTGAGGTCGGTTTGGACTGCCAAATAATTTAATAAAAGGTCGGTTAGATAGGAGCTTTGATCATTCTGATGTATGGTATTCTCGGCATGAATACCACTCACATCGGACGTTTTAGAATTTTTACACCCTGCGGCGCTGCTTGTGAGTCGACTTTCTTATTTGTTAGGGTGATATGGTCTTGCATTAAGGCCACTTGTTGCTCTAAATCGTCATTTCTTTGTAATAAAGAATCAATGATTTCTCTAGAGTTATCATTGCTCTGAGGTGGTCGGGGTTGCCTGATAGTTGCCGGATATTTTGTACATAACGGTCATTGTTATGTAGGCTGGGATATAACGGGGGTGCATAAGCCTCTGGAGGTGAAGAAGAGTCACCTTGGGGAAATGCTTTACCTGGGATGCCTGTCGCAAACCTGGCTCCACTTCTGGGGTAGGCTTCCCTTTGCCCGTCAGGGGAGGCTGATATCCGTCCGCCGGATGATAGCGGCATTCTTGGTCCCGGATGACGGGTCCCCACTGGCGCCAACGCTGTTGCGGCTAATTGGGCCGATCCGGGCGACAGGTGCCTATCATCCGGTTGGTTTTGACGGTTATAATATATCGTCGAGCGGGGATTTAGTTCATCCCTAGATGTCCAATTATTATTGTTTCCTCCTTTGTTACCATGGGGTAATGTATGTGATACCTTGGGATTTTCTGCCAAGCTGGTGATTGGGGATATTCCAGTGCCAAATGACATTCTTTCGTCCTTTGTCCTGGCCAAGGTACTAGATAAGTAGTTGGGACTGGGGTGTTCTAGACAAGCTGTACGAGAGATATTATGGGAGTTTGAGGATTCATTGGGTATTTCTTTGGTACAATTGGTGCCCCTACTGGAGGTGCAACATCTCGATTGTGGTAGGGGGTTGCTGTCATAGTCGAGTGTGGAACTACTACTGGATCGATCGGCTCGGCTGATGTACCGTGCAATGGGACTATAACCAACTGAGGCCCAGGGGGGACCGCGAATCCAGTGGTCTCGGATGATCTAAATCCGTCTGCTTTGGGGGTCTCCTGTCCCTATTATAGGGAGGCAGGTCCGGCAGCGCCACTATAACAGCTCTCTTTCTTCTGCCTCAAGAGTGGTTACCACTTTCACTAGCGTCGGTGGAGTTTCCTTCATCTGACAAAGCATAAGTCCTTCTAATCGGCCAGTCTCATCCTCTGGTTGAGCCTGCTCTTTCCTTACACTGTTTTTTACTTAATCTTTTCAGTATTATTTTATTTTGTAAAGCTAGATCAGCTTCCGCGCGTTCATTTTCCAACTGTTCGGCTTTTAACTGCAACTCAGCAGCGCTCTTACTGGTTTTATAACTTAGCTGGTTCGTGCTTAACTGCAACTCCATTTCTAATATTTCCTTATCAGCATTATGTCCCTCTATCTGTGCCCGCAGATCGCGCTCAGCGTCTATCTCATCTAGGACTGCTGCTGATTCAGGGCTGGAAGGGGCCAAACCCTTTAACCTCCTACGGAGTTCGGTCTCTCCTACCACAGCTATATAAGACTGTAGATAACGGGATATCGCATCCATATCCTCATCTTCTCCGGAATCCTCTGAGTCTGTGCGCAGATTGCTTTGTGCTACGGTACCGGAACAGGCTATGTCCACACCCGGGGGAATGGTCTGCCCATGTAGCCTTTTAAGGGCGAGTGCCTTCCTGGCTATTACCGCTACTTCTGCTAACTGTCTGCAGACTATGGCAGTGTGCTCCGCGTCGTGATGTCTACTAGATACTTCTAGGAGGGCGGATAAAATTAGCAAGATTCTGCAGACTAGTTCCTTAACATTAAAATATGCAGCAGGGTTCATCCTAGGGTCAGGCTGCACGGTCTGTAGCTCATGTGTGAGGGTTCCTATATGCCGATTGAAGTCAGCTACATGGTCATAAACTAAAGCGGACAGCTCTTCCGTGCTGCATAGAACCTGGGGGACCTTTAGTTTGTATATGTCTGCCCATGCCATATCGTTGAACCTGAAGAACTTACGAAGTTCCAGGTGGGCATAATGTAGATTTATTAAGTGATGCAATTCTTCCCCATAGACCTCCTGTTCAAAAGCTACAGTTCCGGTTGCCACCCTTTCCCAGTAACTGTCAATCTCCTCTAGCAAGTAAGCTAGTCTTGCTTGCAGGTGAACAGGAATTGTTTCATCTGTAATGTTCTACGAAGGAGTGTTATAGATGGGGGGTGTAATTCCTCATTGCTGTTGGGTGAAGGGGCGAACATAATGGGGGATGTGTTCATTACTAGTAGTGATGGTGAGCTCACTCCAGTTTGTATAACACTAACTATGGGTGGTTCTACATTTATGTCATCTACAATCCCTCCGGTAAATTGTCTAGTTCTGATGCGGGACCTGTCCCACGATTTCTTGTTGGGGACAGGCACCGCAACCTGGTCAACGGAAGGGGGAATGTTAGTATGAGGGGCAGCTGTGACCGGGTGTTGAACAAACGGTTCAGTGTCAATATCTGACTCAGACATGATGCCAAGTTAATATAATCTATGCACAAATAGTATGTCGCAACTATAAAGACGTGTCAACCAAGTATTTATTCTGCAAAATAAATAATTAATCACCAAAGAAGTTATTCTATTTGCGCCGCCTAGAGTAATGAATAAGTTGGCTATTATTAAGAATGTAATACTCTCTGTCCCCGCTGGGTGGATTTATCTCAAAAAATTAAGAAACGCCTTTCAAAGAGAACGGGAGTAATAAGTATTGTTAAAGTGCTTTTACAATTCCTGTTTAGCCGCTAGTAGTCGCTGTTTTCTGTAATCTGAGTGGATGCCGTCCTTTACTGTCAGTTCAGTGATACTAACCAAAGAACGTTGCAATAGGGAACTATTGAAGTTGAACTATTGAATACGGGAGGATAACCCCACATCCGCCACTACGTGAGTCTGTCTGTAACTCTTATGAGTGCTATCAAGTGCCTTGGGGTACCTGCCGCATAGCAGGAACACTCACGAAAGTTTATGTATATATTTATATTATCTAATATATTTATATCTGGTCTGAATGTACAATCAATCACTGTAAGTATATAGGATAAGTATAGTATATAATATAGTAAGTATAGTGTAAGTATAGTATATAGTATATAGCTTCGGCACTTATAAACTACTTCGAGGGAATAAAGTGACAGTTACATGTAAACCGTTCCATTATATTGTGTTGTTGGCAGGCAAATGTACGTGCGACTTACGTTACATATATTACAGGTAGGACACTATGTTGGACTTAGTGCGTGGTAAGCGCACAGTTCACTTGTGCTGCATACATATGCATACATTATAGTTACATAAGATATAATAATATATAGATTATAGTTACTAGTTGGGGAATAATATTGCAGTACTATGGACGCACACACTCGCACTAAATGAACCGAATCTATTACAGACAGGGCGCAGTCAGCACTAACCGTGTGGAAATCGCGTTGGTTTGATCTCTGGTCTTGTATATTGATCAACAAAGGTAAAGCAATAATAGTAACTAATAATAAATGCACGCAATAAGCAAGAAGGCATGCAACAAGGTGAAATATCACGAGTCCTGCTAGTTACATGACTCGTAACGGCTTAATATGTTGTTAGGTTATGCCTGAAAATAATGGTATGAACATTGACTATATAAGCACTGGCAGAATAGAACAGCCAATAGGACGTAAGAATACCTGTGCCGGTAGTTACCAAAGAGAGTTCAGCACTACCATAACTGCTGCTAGGCAACATATAAACAAGTTTCACGGTGGTATACAATATGAGTTAGGCATAAATATCATACACACAGAAATTGACAGATTCTCTGATAAAAATAATATATGATTTCGATATGCAGTTAGCGTGTGCAGCAAAACGGCGTTCTATAGTGGAACTGTATCACATCCCTTAGACATGTCAATTGATATGGCTAAACTAAATTACTACACCATGTCCTGGAATATAGTGTCGTTATTCAGGTACATGCCCCCCCCCCCCCCCCCCCCCCCCCCAATTTTTCTACAAATATTAACTAGATTGCACGAAATTTGAAATAGAGACAGTTTCACCTCCCTCCTCCTCCGTGGATGAGCCAGAATTTTTATTTTTGCTTTCAATCTTTAGCTATAAGTGTTTGAAAAAGGTGTCTCTATTATGGCGATATTTCACAGGTCACAGTGCAATCATTCTACTCTACAACCTTATTGTGATTTGATGGTACCAATAGAAAGCTGCCCATGCAAGGATTCCAAATATGTAAAAACATTTGAATTTGGTTGGGAAATAGCTAAGAAATGGGCATTCGAATGTTGCATGTACAGTACAGTATTTGCTTCCCCATGCAGGCCATTTATTCTATGTAATAAATGTACCATATTCTAGAACATTTTGTTTATTCCATACGTAGCTGGGCAACAATGCAATACCTATTTAATTATACTATTACGTAGCTATTCATAAATAAACAAAATGTTCTAGAATATGGTTCTAGAATATTGTGAGGGCGCGGCTTTCTATCGCCTTGGTCCGGGCAGTCGGTCTTTGTTTGAGGGGTGGGCGGAGGTCGTGGCGGCTAATAGGGCTTGACGATAGCGCAGGGATGTGGGCGGTGCGTTAGAAGAGGGAGAATTCAGCGAGGCTCATGAGGATCTCGCTGCTCTGGAGAAGGATTACGAGGAGGTTGGAGTTGATATAGTGGTGGAGCCGAAGATGAGGAGGGAGAGGAGGAATATTAGATGTACACTTTACAAACCCTATTCATTCAGCCGTCACTACTAGAAATATGCAACTCTTGGGTGTTTATATTAATATTAATTACTATTAATTTTAGTTATGTACGGGATTATTCGCCAATTGTAAATCGGTTATTGTTGTATGAATAGCTACGTAATAGTATGATTAAAGATGTAATGCATTGTTGTCTAGAATATGGTATTTTTATTTAATAGAATAAAATAGCCTCATGCAGATGCAAAACCAAGCAACTTTTGAACGCTCATATCTCAGCTATGTTTCAACGAAATTCAGATTATGTTACATATTTGGAATCCTTGCATGGCCAGCTTTCCATCAGTACCAACAAATCACTATAAGGTTGAAGAATAACTACGATGTAACTGGTGAAATATCACCGGAGACACCTTTTTTAAACGCTTGTATAGCTAAAGATTGAAAGCAAAAATAAAAATTCTGGCTCACCCACGGAGGAGGAGGGAGGTGGAACTATCTCTATTTCAAATTTCGGCACTTTTTCGGTATTAGGGCCCCATTTTCCCCATTTTTTGGGTAAGTGTAATTCAGTTTTACTGCATATTACCAGTTAGCTAACAATTATTTATTGTTTGAAATATACTTGGTGTTATATTTTCTGCTATATAATTATAACTACTAGCTACAACTGTAGCTATGTACTAGTAGCTACAACAAGCTCACGAAAGTTCAATCGTGCATTTGGAAACATTATAACTAGCTAATACATTATAAAATGTTCTAGAATGTGTTGTTTCCATAGAAACTAGTGAGCGACACTTTTTAAAAAAAAAATTTTTTAAATACTAGCATTATACGATAAAAAATCTTTTTGCTAGCTAGTATTTTTAGAAATATTCATTTCATTGAAGAATATATTAATGACCAAAATAATTTCCAAAAATTACTAGCTAGTAAAAAATACTAGCATTATACCATAAAAAATCTACTAAGGTTCGAGAACATTCACTAATAATATAAATATAAATAAATATAAAAAAATGGGGCCCTAATACCGAAAAAGTGCCCAAATTTCATGCAATCTCATTAAGATTTGTAGAAAAATTTGGGGGGGGGGGGCAGGTACCTGAATAACGACACTATATTCCAGGACATGGTGTATGTCATAGGGGAGGCCAAAAAGTGACGCTATGTGATCGCCGCACTGTCAGACTGTAGATTTCTCATAAGGTTCCCAAAGGCATTTAATAGCATAAATTGGGATCTAAGGTCACCTAGTCAGGATCTAAGTTCACCTAGTTAGGATCAAAGTTCACCTAGTTAGGATAAGTTCACCTAGGTAGGATCTAATTTCACCCAGGTAGGATCTACTGTATGTTCGCATATAGGACCTAAGTTCGCAAAGATTTAAGTTCATCAAAGTCAGGCCTTGCAGGATCTAAGTTCGTTTTACCGTCTCATACAGTCATAAGCCCTATCTATTTAGTACACGCATTGGTCTGTTGGTTTGGATCCGCTAGTAAAACAAAAAATTTAGACAAATCCAATTCATCATCATTGATCATTCCTAATTCCAGAATTCAGTTTCTACAACCTAATCAGTCTCAGTACCGTACTGCAGTAGTATTGTACTAGCGTGGTATTGTCATCTGTTGAAAGAGTATTGAATGATGAATCATAAAGTTATCAAATACCTGCTGACCTGTACCGTACCGGTCTGCCGGTAGAGATAGCAGGATGGACTGATAGATATTGAGATAAACAAGGACAGAACAGAAGGAACCAAGCCAGCAGCCAGCACTGCAGCAAGGTCATGAAGGTGCAATGCTTAAACTATCAGTACCGGTACTGCCAGAGCCAGACTGCAAATTTCGTTTAGGTACTGCAGTATACTGGCACTGGTTGCTTGTACCTGCTGCAGTTGGCAGTATACCTGTCACCTGTATCTGTGTATACTGGTAGTATACTGGCTGACTGGTAGGTATATGTTAATGTTTAGATAGCTGTCAGGCTGTTAGACGTGTGGCTAAGTCAGTACACAGTAAGTCACACGAATAGTTCCCAAAAGGCACTTTGGCATTTTCTCCAGCAGCCAGGTACCGGTACCTAAATAATTGCATCCAGCGTAAATGCCAAAATGCTAGAATGCATTACTGCATTAGGGGAACTGTAGTATAGGCCTAAATCCTTAAGAGTTCCCTAAACAGCTAAAGGAACTTTGGCATTTTCCAGGTAGGCCTACGCTACCTACTGTACAGTAGATAATTGCATCCAGCCAGCCAGCGTAAATGCCAAAATGCCTTAGTGCTTTAGGGGAACTGTAGTATAAATCGTACTTAAGAGTTCCCTAAAGGCACTTTGGCATTCTGGCATTTAGTCAATATACTGACTGACTGATATAAACCAATGCAATGTAAAATACGGCTTCAGTTTATAGGCTAATTTACAAGCAAGAGCTGAAGAGGGCATCCCTGCATCCAGCCATTTCTTGTGGAACGTAATGAGTCATCCTTATCCATATCCAACTTGTACTACTGTACTGAAGTACAGAAGTAGTACTTAGCAGCTTAGTACACCTTACAGCCAGGGCTGGCAAAAACCTTAGGTTTTTCAAAACAAAAATTAGGTTTTTGTTAGGTTTTTGGAAGGTTTTTGCAGGTTTTTGAATGTTATTGCAGTACCGGTATTGCTAGGTTTTTGTAATATTTCGGCCAGGCTGTATTGTGTATTTGTATAGGCCCTATTAATTGATTAGATTGACCTGACTGCCTGAGCTTGATTGGCAGATTATTGCTGGATTAGTTCTCACCTAATAATAAAACCTAATATTAAAACCTAATCTGCTAATTGCCATCCCTGACTTCAGTACTTCTACGCTACATGGTAACAGTGAACACACGTCTGCCTGCACGTTGATTTTAGTTATGAGTTTAGCGACAGAAGGGACGACTTTCAACCCAGTTAGCGCTGTCTCTGACCGCGATGATAGGCCCAAAAGCCGAGGTAAACCGCGTCGTCCGGTGGTCTATGGAGAACTTATCGTCCTCGGATTAAACGGAGAGTTACCCGGCGGCGACCGGGGTCGGTGGAGATCGCGTTTCACGCTGAGACAACGAGACAAACCAAACGCGGTGAAACCGCCGACGAAGTCGCACAAGCAGGATGATAAGAAGAGTCGGTGGGAGCGGGAGGGAGCCGAGAAGGGCGAGGGAGGTTCCCGTAACGATAACGGTTCCCACAGGATAACCTACACCTTGTCGCGAAGGGAAACAGTTGTAGTTCCCTATGTTCCTGACGATAGTCGAGATATGTTTCAGGTGAGTAGCCCATCCCCAGGCCAGATCCTGAGATCCCGTTATGCATTAGACTGTTAGACGTATGTCAGTAGGTCTACTCAGTACCAACCGGTACCGGTAGGCCTATGTCGCTATGTCTAGAATATTTATACGATTACTGGATTAATATTTATACGATTAATATTTATATTATTAATATTTATGTATTTTATTGTAAATTGTTTATTTTTGCATATAACTAGGGAAACTACTGAACTAGCTAAAATTATTTTCGTATAATTTTAAATAAAATAAATGTTGTATAATACCATTTTTTCCGATAATTATAGGGGTCTACTTTTTTTTTAGATATTGCTCTGACAGTCAGGGAGATCATTAATTTTGGGGTTACCCCAAATTTCGAATTCTGGTAGTAGGCTGTCGAAAATTGGGGTTTTTTGTTCAAATTTGAGGTATTTTTAGGCTCATAATATCGTGTGTTGCTGCGACTTAGGGAAACTGTTGGAGCAACTTCTACTTTTAATATGTTAAAATATAATGTAAAATAAGAACTTTTATCGATGCAATAAAATGTTTCACCGATGCAAACATGCTTTTATTGGGGGCGAAAATTGAAATTTGAGGTTAAACCTCAAATTTGAGACAAAACCTCAAATTTCGCCAGTCTTTACAACATCACCAGCCTGCCAGCAGTAGGGTGTAGCAGTAGGCTTTGCTGCTTAGTGCTTATAGAGCTTGGTGATAATGGGTGACCAGTGTAACCAGTGACCAATGTGACATGACATGTTTAATAACTTTAATGATTGTTAACTCCTTTAGTGATTGGTGAGAAAAATGCAGAAGACTAGAGAAATTCGCTATCCTTACAGCCTTACTGCTGTACTGTTGGTAAGAAGAACAGTAGACCAAAGCCTCACTGTTGCGAGATTCAAGCTCACACAGCTGCACAGTCACAGACTCAGGAAGACCTACTATATCTTGTAGATGTCAGGATGTTGAATCAATTCCAGAATTTGGAAGTTTACATATTCTGGCATTCATCTGTTCTGTTCATCATTCATATCACACATCTTCGGAAAAAAATATGTTTTCTGGTTGTTGATGTCCTCTTTAAAACTTTGTACATCAAATGAAGCCATTCCTCTCCTGACAACCTGAAGACTTATGTAATATTTGCCTGCTCTAGCTCTATCTGTCAATTGGAATACTGTACCATCATTCTTCCACAGTGTGGAGCCCATTTCTAGAGAAATGTTGCCGCAAAGGTTGACGTGGTTTATACAATATATGTGATGTGGACTTGATTCTTTTGTTAGTTATTCTATACGACTGGAGACTGTAAAGGCCATGCCCCGCCCATCTGCCCATGCTTCCATGTCTGCATGTTCCATACATCACCTCTTCTTTATCCAGTTATCAGGGCCATTAACATATGGAATATGCTGGACCTGGAACACAGTAGAAACATCATCATCACTAATCGCTATTCTTTTAAACAGTCTTTAGACTCTGCTTTCTTATCAAGACATCTGAAATGTTTTAGAAATCTAAATGACTGTTTGTTTATACTATACACACATACATCCTTTTAAATTGACCATATGAGGAAGCAGAATCATTTATAACTTGGGCAAAAAGTATAACCTTTTTCACTAACCTATTCTCGAGGCTTTATCTCATCTCTGGAGTACACCTTGCAGGCATTAAATTTGCATTGCAATAGTGTGTAGCGATGGATTTTTCTAAACTTTCGATCAAAAATTTTGAACAACACATTCAATGAAATTTTAGAAATTCCACCAAAAATATTTTGGCACTTGTGTCAAATCAAATAGGTGACCCTCCTAATCTGCTAATCCTGAAATCACCAGCTAATCCTGAAATTTAGTGCAGGTGATATCAATATCCCTAACTCTTGTTTATTGTTTTTTGGTTACTTTCAAGTTCAACTCACTTCTGCACTTCTGTAACCTGCTCCTTTGCTAACCCTGTAACCGGGCACTAGTGAAAGTGACTTCAGTTTAGGTGATTTCAGGGTTAGCAGATTAGGAGCTAGGAGGGTCCCCTATTTGACACAAGTGCCAATGTTTTATTTTACTTTTTTTACTGGGAGAAAAAGTAAAATCAATGCAAAATTATGGCTCTATGGTACATTATTATGTGGCAATATTATTCAATATTATTGCAGGTTGCTGTGTTGCCGACTTTGCAAAAGCTGTGCCCAACAAAAAGTTACAATATTCAGATATTATGGGGACAACTTTTTCCCTACCAGTAGGAAAAAAAAAAGTAGGCCTACTACTTTTTCTCCCGATTTTATGGCATATTCAAGCAAAAAAGTAACAATATAAAAATATAAGTTCTTTAAGCTCTGTACTTCGTTTTATATGTCTACCATCTGCCATCTGATCATACCACCCCACTGCACCCCTACCGCCCTACCAGTAGCCTTTTTAAACTAATACTGTATATGTTTTAAATATTATATTTCACAACACTCAGACACTAGGCCTACATCAGTTTATTTTTTTGCCTTTGCAATACAGGAACAAGCTAACAACTACTGAACAAGGCCAACTATGACTTCTGTCTGTATCTGACTATGCTGCTATGAAATTCAAATTTGGGGTAAAACTCCAATTTAGAGAATTAACCTAACCTTGTATTAAATTTGAGGTAATTCCAAAATTGGGTCTATAATTTGAAATTTGAGGTATTCTCAAATTTGATGATCTCCCTGACTGTCTGATACGGGATTCTAGAAAATATATATACCGTATGTTATGTAGCAGTATATTCATAGAATTGAATGTTATTATACTAGTATTCCTAGTACAGCAAATATACCAAATTAGCTACGGTTTCTTTTCACATGTAGGCCCTAGCTATTCTCAAATCGTATATCAGAGAAATTGACATTAAGCAAAATGACCATCTCAATAAGATTGACAGAATGGCACTTTAAATTCTACTCCAGTATTCCATATTCGTAAGAAATATAACTCTTATTACAAACCGACCTCACCCAAAGCTGCAATGCAATGGGAGCATCATTAAATTAGATAGAAACGGATGAAAAAGAAACTTAAGATATTTTCGTTGTTTGACATCTCATTAATACCATTAAATTTACTATTGTAAAACCCTAGCTACATGTTAAAACAAAATAAATATAGTTACACAGATTTAGTCGTCCTAACCTCATCCTTATGTTCATGCAGTGAGTGCGGAAACGAAAAAAAAAAAACAAGGAAAATATATCTCGTATCGATCAAAACAACGGTCTCCTGTATAATCTACCAACCGTGTCCCTCAACAGACTACAACTTGCACTTAATAGCTGCGCTCGCCTTATTTCAGGTCAACCTGTTCGGTCTCACATCACCCCTACTTTACGAACTCTTCACTGGTTGCCGGTCACCTTCCGTATCGAGTACAAGATTTGACGTGGAAGGCGCTTAATGGTCTCGCCCCGTTTTACATTTTTGAACAGTTGACTCCAAACTACAACCCGACTAGAACCCAACAAGTGTGGACTTTATCGGTCCCAAGATACAACTTAAAGTCGGTCGGTTCCCGCGCATTTAAACATGCTGCCCCAATTATTTTCAACAGCCTCCCCCTTAGCTTAAGAACTTACACTAATTTAGAATCATTCAAAACTCAACTCAAAACATGTTTATATAATAGGGCCTTCAACTGACTTTCTAACTGTTTTTACTACTGCGCCTTTGAACCTTGCGAAAAAGGTGCATAATAAGAAATTGTGTATTATTATTATTATTATTAATATGCGGAAATAAAAATGCTTCCGCGAATAAATCTGTAATAATCACTTCTGCCTTATCCTTCAGCAAATTAACCTAATATAATAACCTCGGCCTACGGCCTCGGTAATTATACAGGTTAATTTGCTTCTGGAACGGCATCAGTGATTATTCAGTTTTATTCGCTTCAGGTTATTATTTCCGTATATTAACTCTAGAACATTTCAATATTGTATGTTTAATGAGTGAGTATAATGTTTTTCTGAGTGTATCCTTGGTTTGATTGAGCGGATAATTCAAAAATAACTGTTTCCCGTATTAGGTTAACAACATAGTTCAAATAGGTCGATTATTCTGAAGCAATGACCATTTTCTCGAACTTAAAAGCAGTAAAATTTCTTTACGAATATATAATACACACGGTTTCAGAATATAATTAAATAATAAACTGTTAATGTATCACTAATTATTATAATTATCAATCTAAAAGTGTTTAAATGTAAAAACTCACTAGACTTTAGATGGACCACCAGTAGTCTATTTGGTTTAGTAAACTGGTAAACCCTTCAATTGGACGTTAAACTCTGTGTAACCTTTTATTGGAATCGATTGTTTTCAAAAACATTCCATCATTCCATGTGTCTTACTCCAGTGGCTTTTCTTGGTATAATATTGTGATTCGTTAGTTAAACGTTTAAAAATAAAGTTTGAATCCAAAAATAATATTATCAGTAGGATATTAAAGAAGTAAAAACAGAATATTCCGGCGAAGGAATATCTGTAATTCCGTCCGGAACCGGAATCCCTCCAAAACGGCCGGAATCCCGGCGGCAACGGAATTCCGGTACATCCCTAATTGTTGGCTGATTTATGAATCTTTCAGAATTCGGTTATCTATTAAATATTACATTAATTGTCGCGCTGTTTGTGTACCTTTAGGTTATTGAACCAAATAAATAGTAATGGCCAATATTTTTAGGTTGGTCGCTCAATAGAATCTCCAATAGACTTGGTTGTCATGGATACGGTCCCGGGCGCCCAATCAGTGGACGACTTTACATTGTCGCAGTCGACGGTCTCGCGTTTCTCCTGTCGGATAGTCTGCGACCGCCAACCGCCGCACACGGCGCGTCTCTACGCGGCCGGGTTCGACACCTCGCGATCCATCGTGCTGGGCGAGCGCGCCACAAAGTGGCGCATCCCGGGTGGCCGACTAATGGACGGGATGACCACCAACGGGGTCTTCCTCATGCAGCCACTCGTCGGTTTCCACGGCGACTCGGGGGCGGCGGTCCCGTGGCGGGAGGTCTCCGTCTGCGGGAACCTGTTCGCCGCGCGCGACAACCGCGGCGCGCCGCGCCACACGGAACCCGTTAAATACGAGTCCAACCAACTCCGAGACGGTTCGCTGATCGACTTGTGCGGCGCCACGTTGTTATGGCGATCGTCGGAAGGTCTCGAGTCGACCCCGACGCGTGGGGAGATCGAGCGGCTATTCCTGGGGGTCAACGCGCGCCGCCCGCAGTGCCCGATCAACTTCAACACTTTGATGATCCCCCCCGCTCGCCGCGGCGTCGTCGGGGAGACCCCCGGACAGCCGTACGCCTACCTGCAGTGCGGCCACGTGGTGGGCCGCCACCACTGGGGCGAGGGCGCCGCCCCCGGGCTGCGGGAGTGCCCGCTGTGCCGCGGGAAGGGGCCCTTCGTGCCGTTGGTGCCCGGGGTGGAGCGCTGCTTCTACGTCGACTCGGAGCCCCCGAGTCGCGCCTTCCGGCCCTGCGGACACGTAACGTCGCAACGTACAGCGGAGTTCTGGAACTCGGTTCCGGTTCCGCACGGAGCCGAATCCTTCCACCCCAGCTGCCCGTTCTGCGCCCAGATTCTCGACTCGCCTCAGGGATTCGTTAAACTTATATTCCAGGATAATATTACATCCTAAATCTCCCTATATGTTTTCCTGCTTGTTGGATTGGCTTAGCAGTTTATATTTATATTTTTAACTGTTTTATCTTATTGTATTTTTAATAAATATTTATCTATTATTAGTTAAAGGTGCTACATATTTTATCATTTTAGTAATTGATCAATATTATTTAACCAGCAGAACTAAATATGTTTGTGTTAAAAAAGGATAAATAACATTATCTTCCTGTCCATATATATTGCGATTTATTTTATTTTTGGGGACATCATTTTTAATTTATTGAACTAATTTTAGTTGTTTTGCTTGTTTGGTATTCTCGTGGGTTAATCATTGCGATTTCATCTCTACATTTGTTTTTATTTTGATCCATAATTTCTCAGAGTATTTTTCCATAAAAAAACATCAAACCCAAGTTTTAATCCATATATATATGGATATATACACATATATATACCGGTCCGGTAGTAATTAATATATTTTTCTATTATATTGCGGTTTATAAGCAATTTGTTAATAATATTTCTTTTTTCAGTTCTTTTTTCAAATGTTTATTTATCTAAATTTAATTAAATCTATTTATATTAACTAAATTAACATCAATCGATAACTTCTAAATACAAAACTTTCCCACAAATTACCCAATTAAAATACTAAATAATAAATATATTTTTATTACTTCAATCACTCAATCGGTTATCCTATTCGCTCCACACAATAAATAACCTTTAGTTATTTTCATAAGAGAATGTAGTTGGTTAATTATAGTTAATTAGTTTATATTATTAATAATTATTAAAATAAGTTTGGAATTATCCGCATAGATAGTTTTTTGTGCAGTTTACTTTCACTTTGAGCCATTTTGCATCAATGAATCAAAAACTCAAAACTTTTTTCTGCAATTTACTTTCAGTAACTATTTAGGCTGCCTTGTTGTTCTCGCATCGCATGATGTTTCAACTGCTGAGTATATTAACTATTCATGGGTACATTCAAATTGTGTAACTCCGATATTATACCACAAACTACTTCATATCGGGGGTTTCTTTATACGCCGGGTGAGAATGGTTTATATGACGGGAGAAACCATTAGGTTCCATAGGAAACATGAATAGGTCCGTAAACGGTACACCCGGTCGATTACCGGTACCTGTCTAGATCACCAATTACTTTCATTTATCCATCCTCTGTTTACTGTTCATCGGTACTGTTTATCCAATTAGAATGTTGTTATTTCTATCATTGGTATCCAATTAGAATGTCGTTATTTCTATCATTGGTATCCAATTAGAATGTTGTTATTTCTATCATTGGTATCCAATTAGAATGTTGTTATTTCTATCATTGGTATCCAATTAGAATGTTGTTATTTCTATCATTGGTATCCAATTAGAATGTTGTTATTTCTATCATTGGTATCCAATTAGAATGTCGTTATTTCTATCATTGGTAACCAATTAGAATGTTGTTATTTCTATCATTGGTAACCAATTAGAATGTTGTTATTTCTATCATTGGTATCCAATTAGAATGTCGTTATTTCTATCATTGGTAACCAATTAGAATGTTGTTATTTCTATCATTGGTATCCAATTAGAATGTTGTTATTTCTATCATTGGTATCCAATTAGAATGTTGTTATTTCTATCATTGGTATCCAATTAGAATGTCGTTATTTCTATCATTGGTATCCAATTAGAATGTTGTTATTTCTATCATTGGTATCCAATTAGAATGTTGTTATTTCTATCATTGGTATCCAATTAGAATGTTGTTATTTCTATCATTGGTATCCAATTAGAATGTTGTTATTTCTATCATTGGTATCCAATTAGAATGTCGTTATTTCTATCATTGGTAACCAATTAGAATGTTGTTATTTCTATCATTGGTAACCAATTAGAATGTTGTTATTTCTATCATTGGTATCCAATTAGAATGTCGTTATTTCTATCATTGGTAACCAATTAGAATGTTGTTATTTCTATCATTGGTATCCAATTAGAATGTTGTTATTTCTATCATTGGTATCCAATTAGAATGTTGTTATTTCTATCATTGGTATCCAATTAGAATGTCGTTATTTCTATCATTGGTAACCAATTAGAATGTTGTTATTTCTATCATTGGTATCCAATTAGAATGTTGTTATTTCTATCATTGGTATCCAATTAGAATGTTGTTATTTCTATCATTGGTATCCAATTAGAATGTCGTTATTTCTATCATTGGTAACCAATTAGAATGTTGTTATTTCTATCATTGGTATCCAATTAGAATGTTGTTATTTCTATCATTGGTATCCAATTAGAATGTTGTTATTTCTATCATTGGTAACCAATTAGAATGTTGTTATTTCTATCATTGGTAACCAATTAGAATGTTGTTATTTCTATCATTGGTATCCAATTAGAATGTTGTTATTTCTATCATTGGTAACCAATTAGAAAGTTGTTATTTCTATCATTGGTATCCAATTAGAATGTTGTTATTTCTATCATTGGTAACCAATTAGAATGTTGTTATTTCTATCATTGGTATCCAATTAGAATGTTGTTATTTCTATCATTGGTAACCAATTAGAAAGTTGTTATTTCTATCATTGGTATCCAATTAGAATGTTGTTATTTCTATCATTGGTAACCAATTAGAATGTTGTTATTTCTATCATTGGTAACCAATTAGAATGTTGTTATTTCTATCATTGGTATCCAATTAGAATGTTGTTATTTCTATCATTGGTATCCAATTAGAATGTTGTTATTTCTATCATTGGTAACCAATTAGAATGTTGTTATTTCTATCATTGGTAACCAATTAGAATGTTGTTATTTCTATCATTGGTATCCAATTAGAATGTTGTTATTTCTATCATTGGTAACCAATTAGAAAGTTGTTATTTCTATCATTGGTATCCAATTAGAATGTCGTTATTTCTATCATTGGTAACCAATTAGAATGTTGTTATTTCTATCATTGGTATCCAATTAGAATGTTGTTATTTCTATCATTGGTATCCAATTAGAATGTTGTTATTTCTATCATTGGTAACCAATTAGAATGTTGTTATTTCTATCATTGGTATCCAATTAGAATGTTGTTATTTCTATCATTGGTATCCAATTAGAATGTTGTTATTTCTATCATTGGTATCCAATTAGAATGTTGTTATTTCTATCATTGGTAACCAATTAGAATGTTGTTATTTCTATCATTGGTAACCAATTAGAATGTTGTTATTTCTATCATTGGTATCCAATTAGAATGTTGTTATTTCTATCATTGGTATCCAATTAGAATGTTGTTATTTCTATCATTGGTAACCAATTAGAATGTTGTTATTTCTATCATTGGTAACCAATTAGAATGTTGTTATTTCTATCATTGGTATCCAATTAGAATGTTGTTATTTCTATCATTGGTAACCAATTAGAAAGTTGTTATTTCTATCATTGGTATCCAATTAGAATGTCGTTATTTCTATCATTGGTAACCAATTAGAATGTTGTTATTTCTATCATTGGTATCCAATTAGAATGTTGTTATTTCTATCATTGGTATCCAATTAGAATGTTGTTATTTCTATCATTGGTAACCAATTAGAATGTTGTTATTTCTATCATTGGTAACCAATTAGAATGTTGTTATTTCTATCATTGGTATCCAATTAGAATGTTGTTATTTCTATCATTGGTATCCAATTAGAATGTTGTTATTTCTATCATTGGTATCCAATTAGAATGTTGTTATTTCTATCATTGGTATCCAATTAGAATGTTGTTATTTCTATCATTGGTATCCAATTAGAATGTTGTTATTTCTATCATTGGTATCCAATTAGAATGTCGTTATTTCTATCATTGGTAACCAATTAGAATGTTGTTATTTCTATCATTGGTATCCAATTAGAATGTTGTTATTTCTATCATTGGTATCCAATTAGAATGTTGTTATTTCTATCATTGGTAACCAATTAGAATGTTGTTATTTCTATCATTGGTAACCAATTAGAATGTTGTTATTTCTATCATTGGTATCCAATTAGAATGTTGTTATTTCTATCATTGGTATCCAATTAGAATGTTGTTATTTCTATCATTGGTAACCAATTAGAATGTTGTTATTTCTATCATTGGTATCCAATTAGAATGTTGTTATTTCTATCATTGGTATCCAATTAGAATGTTGTTATTTCTATCATTGGTATCCAATTAGAATGTTGTTATTTCTATCATTGGTATCCAATTAGAATGTCGTTATTTCTATCATTGGTAACCAATTAGAATGTTGTTATTTCTATCATTGGTATCCAATTAGAATGTTGTTATTTCTATCATTGGTATCCAATTAGAATGTCGTTATTTCTATCATTGGTAACCAATTAGAATGTTGTTATTTCTATCATTGGTATCCAATTAGAATGTTGTTATTTCTATCATTGGTATCCAATTAGAATGTTGTTATTTCTATCATTGGTAACCAATTAGAATGTTGTTATTTCTATCATTGGTAACCAATTAGAATGTTGTTATTTCTATCATTGGTATCCAATTAGAATGTTGTTATTTCTATCATTGGTATCCAATTAGAATGTTGTTATTTCTATCATTGGTAACCAATTAGAATGTTGTTATTTCTATCATTGGTATCCAATTAGAATGTTGTTATTTCTATCATTGGTAACCAATTAGAATGTTGTTATTTCTATCATTGGTAACCAATTAGAATGTTGTTATTTCTATCATTGGTATCCAATTAGAATGTTGTTATTTCTATCATTGGTATCCAATTAGAATGTTGTTATTTCTATCATTGGTAACCAATTAGAATGTTGTTATTTCTATCATTGGTATCCAATTAGAATGTTGTTATTTCTATCATTGGTAACCAATTAGAATGTTGTTATTTCTATCATTGGTATCCAATTAGAATGTTGTTATTTCTATCATTGGTATCCAATTAGAATGTCGTTATTTCTATCATTGGTAACCAATTAGAATGTTGTTATTTCTATCATTGGTATCCAATTAGAATGTTGTTATTTCTATCATTGGTATCCAATTAGAATGTCGTTATTTCTATCATTGGTAACCAATTAGAATGTTGTTATTTCTATCATTGGTATCCAATTAGAATGTTGTTATTTCTATCATTGGTATCCAATTAGAATGTTGTTATTTCTATCATTGGTAACCAATTAGAATGTTGTTATTTCTATCATTGGTAACCAATTAGAATGTTGTTATTTCTATCATTGGTAACCAATTAGAATGTTGTTATTTCTATCATTGGTATCCAATTAGAATGTTGTTATTTCTATCATTGGTATCCAATTAGAATGTTGTTATTTCTATCATTGGTATCCAATTAGAATGTTGTTATTTCTATCATTGGTAACCAATTAGAATGTTGTTATTTCTATCATTGGTAACCAATTAGAAAGTTTTTATTTCTATCATTGGTATCCAATTAGAATGTTGTTATTTCTATCATTGGTAACCAATTAGAATGTTGTTATTTCTATCATTGGTATCCAATTAGAATGATTGTTATTTCTATCATTGGTAACCAATTAGAATGTTGTTATTTCTATCATTGGTATCCAATTAGAATGTTGTTATTTCTATCATTGGTAACCAATTAGAATGTTGTTATTTCTATCATTGGTATCCAATTAGAATGTTGTTATTTCTATCATTGGTATCCAATTAGAATGTTGTTATTTCTATCATTGGTAACCAATTAGAATGTTGTTATTTCTATCATTGGTAACCAATTAGAACGTTGTTATTTCTATCATTGGTAACCAATTAGAATGTTATTATTTCTATCATTGGTAACCAATTAGAATGTTGTTATTTCTATCATTGGTAACCAATTAGAACGTTGTTATTTCTATCATTGGTAACCAATTAGAATGTTGTTATTTCTATCATTGGTATCCAATTAGAATGTTGTTATTTCTATCATTGGTAACCAATTAGAATGTTGTTATTTCTATCATTGGTAACCAATTAGAATGTTATTATTTCTATCATTGGTAACCAATTAGAAAGTTTTTATTTCTATCATTGGTATCCAATTAGAATGTTGTTATTTCTATCATTGGTATCCAATTAGAATGTTGTTATTTCTATCATTGGTAACCAATTAGAATGTTGTTATTTCTATCATTGGTATCCAATTAGAATGTTGTTATTTCTATCATTGGTATCCAATTAGAATGTTGTTATTTCTATCATTGGTAACCAATTAGAATGTTGTTATTTCTATCATTGGTAACCAATTAGAATGTTGTTATTTCTATCATTGGTATCCAATTAGAATGTTGTTATTTCTATCATTGGTAACCAATTAGAATGTTATTATTTCTATCATTGGTAACCAATTAGAAAGTTTTTATTTCTATCATTGGTATCCAATTAGAATGTTGTTATTTCTATCATTGGTATCCAATTAGAATGTTGTTATTTCTATCATTGGTAACCAATTAGAATGTTGTTATTTCTATAATTGGTAACCAATTAGAAAGTTTTTATTTCTATCATTGGTATCCAATTAGAATGTTGTTATTTCTATCATTGGTATCCAATTAGAATGTTGTTATTTCTATCATTGGTATCCAATTAGAATGTTGTTATTTCTATCATTGGTATCCAATTAGAATGTCGTTATTTCTATCATTGGTAACCAATTAGAATGTTGTTATTTCTATCATTGGTATCCAATTAGAATGTTGTTATTTCTATCATTGGTATCCAATTAGAATGTTGTTATTTCTATCATTGGTAACCAATTAGAATGTTGTTATTTCTATCATTGGTAACCAATTAGAATGTTGTTATTTCTATCATTGGTATCCAATTAGAATGTTGTTATTTCTATCATTGGTATCCAATTAGAATGTTGTTATTTCTATCATTGGTAACCAATTAGAATGTTGTTATTTCTATCATTGGTATCCAATTAGAATGTTGTTATTTCTATCATTGGTATCCAATTAGAATGTTGTTATTTCTATCATTGGTAACCAATTAGAATGTTGTTATTTCTATCATTGGTAACCAATTAGAAAGTTTTTATTTCTATCATTGGTATCCAATTAGAATGTTGTTATTTCTATCATTGGTAACCAATTAGAATGTTGTTATTTCTATCATTGGTATCCAATTAGAATGATTGTTATTTCTATCATTGGTAACCAATTAGAATGTTGTTATTTCTATCATTGGTATCCAATTAGAATGTTGTTATTTCTATCATTGGTAGCCAATTAGAATGTTGTTATTTCTATCATTGGTAACCAATTATAATGTTATTATTTCTATCATTGGTAACGAATTAGAATGTTGTTATTTCTATCATTGGTAACCAATTAGAACGTTGTTATTTCTATCATTGGTAACCAATTAGAATGTTGTTATTTCTATCATTGGTATCCAATTAGAATGTTGTTATTTCTATCATTGGTAACCAATTAGAATGTTGTTATTTCTATCATTGGTATCCAATTAGAATGTCGTTATTTCTATCATTGGTATCCAATTAGAATGTTGTTATTTCTATCATTGGTATCCAATTAGAATGTTGTTATTTCTATCATTGGTATCCAATTAGAATGTTGTTATTTCTATCATTGGTATCCAATTAGAATGTTGTTATTTCTATCATTGGTATCCAATTAGAATGTCGTTATTTCTATCATTGGTAACCAATTAGAATGTTGTTATTTCTATCATTGGTAACCAATTAGAATGTTGTTATTTCTATCATTGGTATCCAATTAGAATGTCGTTATTTCTATCATTGGTAACCAATTAGAATGTTGTTATTTCTATCATTGGTATCCAATTAGAATGTTGTTATTTCTATCATTGGTATCCAATTAGAATGTTGTTATTTCTATCATTGGTATCCAATTAGAATGTCGTTATTTCTATCATTGGTAACCAATTAGAATGTTGTTATTTCTATCATTGGTATCCAATTAGAATGTTGTTATTTCTATCATTGGTATCCAATTAGAATGTTGTTATTTCTATCATTGGTATCCAATTAGAATGTCGTTATTTCTATCATTGGTAACCAATTAGAATGTTGTTATTTCTATCATTGGTATCCAATTAGAATGTTGTTATTTCTATCATTGGTATCCAATTAGAATGTTGTTATTTCTATCATTGGTAACCAATTAGAATGTTGTTATTTCTATCATTGGTAACCAATTAGAATGTTGTTATTTCTATCATTGGTATCCAATTAGAATGTTGTTATTTCTATCATTGGTATCCAATTAGAATGTTGTTATTTCTATCATTGGTATCCAATTAGAATGTTGTTATTTCTATCATTGGTATCCAATTAGAATGTCGTTATTTCTATCATTGGTATCCAATTAGAATGTTGTTATTTCTATCATTGGTATCCAATTAGAATGTTGTTATTTCTATCATTGGTATCCAATTAGAATGTTGTTATTTCTATCATTGGTATCCAATTAGAATGTCGTTATTTCTATCATTGGTAACCAATTAGAATGTCGTTATTTCTATCATTGGTAACCAATTAGAATGTTGTTATTTCTATCATTGGTATCCAATTAGAATGTTGTTATTTCTATCATTGGTATCCAATTAGAATGTTGTTATTTCTATCATTGGTATCCAATTAGAATGTCGTTATTTCTATCATTGGTAACCAATTAGAATGTTGTTATTTCTATCATTGGTATCCAATTAGAATGTTGTTATTTCTATCATTGGTATCCAATTAGAATGTTGTTATTTCTATCATTGGTAACCAATTAGAATGTTGTTATTTCTATCATTGGTAACCAATTAGAATGTTGTTATTTCTATCATTGGTATCCAATTAGAATGTTGTTATTTCTATCATTGGTATCCAATTAGAATGTTGTTATTTCTATCATTGGTAACCAATTAGAATGTTGTTATTTCTATCATTGGTATCCAATTAGAATGTTGTTATTTCTATCATTGGTATCCAATTAGAATGTTGTTATTTCTATCATTGGTATCCAATTAGAATGTTGTTATTTCTATCATTGGTATCCAATTAGAATGTCGTTATTTCTATCATTGGTAACCAATTAGAATGTTGTTATTTCTATCATTGGTATCCAATTAGAATGTTGTTATTTCTATCATTGGTATCCAATTAGAATGTCGTTATTTCTATCATTGGTAACCAATTAGAATGTTGTTATTTCTATCATTGGTATCCAATTAGAATGTTGTTATTTCTATCATTGGTATCCAATTAGAATGTTGTTATTTCTATCATTGGTAACCAATTAGAATGTTGTTATTTCTATCATTGGTAACCAATTAGAATGTTGTTATTTCTATCATTGGTATCCAATTAGAATGTTGTTATTTCTATCATTGGTATCCAATTAGAATGTTGTTATTTCTATCATTGGTAACCAATTAGAATGTTGTTATTTCTATCATTGGTATCCAATTAGAATGTTGTTATTTCTATCATTGGTAACCAATTAGAATGTTGTTATTTCTATCATTGGTAACCAATTAGAATGTTGTTATTTCTATCATTGGTATCCAATTAGAATGTTGTTATTTCTATCATTGGTATCCAATTAGAATGTTGTTATTTCTATCATTGGTAACCAATTAGAATGTTGTTATTTCTATCATTGGTATCCAATTAGAATGTTGTTATTTCTATCATTGGTAACCAATTAGAATGTTGTTATTTCTATCATTGGTATCCAATTAGAATGTTGTTATTTCTATCATTGGTATCCAATTAGAATGTCGTTATTTCTATCATTGGTAACCAATTAGAATGTTGTTATTTCTATCATTGGTAACCAATTAGAATGTTGTTATTTCTATCATTGGTATCCAATTAGAATGTTGTTATTTCTATCATTGGTATCCAATTAGAATGTTGTTATTTCTATCATTGGTAACCAATTAGAATGTTGTTATCTCTATCATTGGTAACCAATTAGAATGTTGTTATTTCTATCATTGGTAACCAATTAGAATGTTGTTATTTCTATCATTGGTATCCAATTAGAATGTTGTTATTTCTATCATTGGTATCCAATTAGAATGTTGTTATTTCTATCATTGGTATCCAATTAGAATGTTGTTATTTCTATCATTGGTATCCAATTAGAATGTCGTTATTTCTATCATTGGTAACCAATTAGAATGTTGTTATTTCTATCATTGGTATCCAATTAGAATGTTGTTATTTCTATCATTGGTATCCAATTAGAATGTCGTTATTTCTATCATTGGTAACCAATTAGAATGTTGTTATTTCTATCATTGGTATCCAATTAGAATGTTGTTATTTCTATCATTGGTATCCAATTAGAATGTTGTTATTTCTATCATTGGTAACCAATTAGAATGTTGTTATTTCTATCATTGGTAACCAATTAGAATGTTGTTATTTCTATCATTGGTATCCAATTAGAATGTTGTTATTTCTATCATTGGTATCCAATTAGAATGTTGTTATTTCTATCATTGGTAACCAATTAGAATGTTGTTATTTCTATCATTGGTATCCAATTAGAATGTTGTTATTTCTATCATTGGTAACCAATTAGAATGTTGTTATTTCTATCATTGGTAACCAATTAGAATGTTGTTATTTCTATCATTGGTATCCAATTAGAATGTTGTTATTTCTATCATTGGTATCCAATTAGAATGTTGTTATTTCTATCATTGGTATCCAATTAGAATGTTGTTATTTCTATCATTGGTATCCAATTAGAATGTCGTTATTTCTATCATTGGTAACCAATTAGAATGTTGTTATTTCTATCATTGGTATCCAATTAGAATGTTGTTATTTCTATCATTGGTATCCAATTAGAATGTTGTTATTTCTATCATTGGTAACCAATTAGAATGTTGTTATTTCTATCATTGGTAACCAATTAGAATGTTGTTATTTCTATCATTGGTATCCAATTAGAATGTTGTTATTTCTATCATTGGTATCCAATTAGAATGTTGTTATTTCTATCATTGGTATCCAATTAGAATGTTGTTATTTCTATCATTGGTAACCAATTAGAATGTTGTTATTTCTATCATTGGTATCCAATTAGAATGTTGTTATTTCTATCATTGGTAACCAATTAGAATGTTGTTATTTCTATCATTGGTAACCAATTAGAATGTTGTTATTTCTATCATTGGTATCCAATTAGAATGTTGTTATTTCTATCATTGGTATCCAATTAGAATGTTGTTATTTCTATCATTGGTAACCAATTAGAATGTTGTTATTTCTATCATTGGTATCCAATTAGAATGTTGTTATTTCTATCATTGGTAACCAATTAGAATGTTGTTATTTCTATCATTGGTATCCAATTAGAATGTTGTTATTTCTATCATTGGTATCCAATTAGAATGTTGTTATTTCTATCATTGGTAACCAATTAGAATGTTGTTATTTCTATCATTGGTATCCAATTAGAATGTTGTTATTTCTATCATTGGTATCCAATTAGAATGTCGTTATTTCTATCATTGGTAACCAATTAGAATGTTGTTATTTCTATCATTGGTATCCAATTAGAATGTTGTTATTTCTATCATTGGTATCCAATTAGAATGTTGTTATTTCTATCATTGGTAACCAATTAGAATGTTGTTATTTCTATCATTGGTAACCAATTAGAATGTTGTTATTTCTATCATTGGTAACCAATTAGAATGTTGTTATTTCTATCATTGGTATCCAATTAGAATGTTGTTATTTCTATCATTGGTATCCAATTAGAATGTTGTTATTTCTATCATTGGTATCCAATTAGAATGTTGTTATTTCTATCATTGGTAACCAATTAGAATGTTGTTATTTCTATCATTGGTAACCAATTAGAAAGTTTTTATTTCTATCATTGGTATCCAATTAGAATGTTGTTATTTCTATCATTGGTAACCAATTAGAATGTTGTTATTTCTATCATTGGTATCCAATTAGAATGATTGTTATTTCTATCATTGGTAACCAATTAGAATGTTGTTATTTCTATCATTGGTATCCAATTAGAATGTTGTTATTTCTATCATTGGTAACCAATTAGAATGTTGTTATTTCTATCATTGGTATCCAATTAGAATGTTGTTATTTCTATCATTGGTATCCAATTAGAATGTTGTTATTTCTATCATTGGTAACCAATTAGAATGTTGTTATTTCTATCATTGGTAACCAATTAGAACGTTGTTATTTCTATCATTGGTAACCAATTAGAATGTTATTATTTCTATCATTGGTAACCAATTAGAATGTTGTTATTTCTATCATTGGTAACCAATTAGAACGTTGTTATTTCTATCATTGGTAACCAATTAGAATGTTGTTATTTCTATCATTGGTATCCAATTAGAATGTTGTTATTTCTATCATTGGTAACCAATTAGAATGTTGTTATTTCTATCATTGGTAACCAATTAGAATGTTATTATTTCTATCATTGGTAACCAATTAGAAAGTTTTTATTTCTATCATTGGTATCCAATTAGAATGTTGTTATTTCTATCATTGGTATCCAATTAGAATGTTGTTATTTCTATCATTGGTAACCAATTAGAATGTTGTTATTTCTATCATTGGTATCCAATTAGAATGTTGTTATTTCTATCATTGGTATCCAATTAGAATGTTGTTATTTCTATCATTGGTAACCAATTAGAATGTTGTTATTTCTATCATTGGTAACCAATTAGAATGTTGTTATTTCTATCATTGGTATCCAATTAGAATGTTGTTATTTCTATCATTGGTAACCAATTAGAATGTTATTATTTCTATCATTGGTAACCAATTAGAAAGTTTTTATTTCTATCATTGGTATCCAATTAGAATGTTGTTATTTCTATCATTGGTATCCAATTAGAATGTTGTTATTTCTATCATTGGTAACCAATTAGAATGTTGTTATTTCTATAATTGGTAACCAATTAGAAAGTTTTTATTTCTATCATTGGTATCCAATTAGAATGTTGTTATTTCTATCATTGGTATCCAATTAGAATGTTGTTATTTCTATCATTGGTATCCAATTAGAATGTTGTTATTTCTATCATTGGTATCCAATTAGAATGTCGTTATTTCTATCATTGGTAACCAATTAGAATGTTGTTATTTCTATCATTGGTATCCAATTAGAATGTTGTTATTTCTATCATTGGTATCCAATTAGAATGTTGTTATTTCTATCATTGGTAACCAATTAGAATGTTGTTATTTCTATCATTGGTAACCAATTAGAATGTTGTTATTTCTATCATTGGTATCCAATTAGAATGTTGTTATTTCTATCATTGGTATCCAATTAGAATGTTGTTATTTCTATCATTGGTAACCAATTAGAATGTTGTTATTTCTATCATTGGTATCCAATTAGAATGTTGTTATTTCTATCATTGGTATCCAATTAGAATGTTGTTATTTCTATCATTGGTAACCAATTAGAATGTTGTTATTTCTATCATTGGTAACCAATTAGAAAGTTTTTATTTCTATCATTGGTATCCAATTAGAATGTTGTTATTTCTATCATTGGTAACCAATTAGAATGTTGTTATTTCTATCATTGGTATCCAATTAGAATGATTGTTATTTCTATCATTGGTAACCAATTAGAATGTTGTTATTTCTATCATTGGTATCCAATTAGAATGTTGTTATTTCTATCATTGGTAACCAATTAGAATGTTGTTATTTCTATCATTGGTAACCAATTATAATGTTATTATTTCTATCATTGGTAACCAATTAGAATGTTGTTATTTCTATCATTGGTAACCAATTAGAACGTTGTTATTTCTATCATTGGTAACCAATTAGAATGTTGTTATTTCTATCATTGGTATCCAATTAGAATGTTGTTATTTCTATCATTGGTAACCAATTAGAATGTTGTTATTTCTATCATTGGTATCCAATTAGAATGTCGTTATTTCTATCATTGGTATCCAATTAGAATGTTGTTATTTCTATCATTGGTATCCAATTAGAATGTTGTTATTTCTATCATTGGTATCCAATTAGAATGTTGTTATTTCTATCATTGGTATCCAATTAGAATGTTGTTATTTCTATCATTGGTATCCAATTAGAATGTCGTTATTTCTATCATTGGTAACCAATTAGAATGTTGTTATTTCTATCATTGGTAACCAATTAGAATGTTGTTATTTCTATCATTGGTATCCAATTAGAATGTCGTTATTTCTATCATTGGTAACCAATTAGAATGTTGTTATTTCTATCATTGGTATCCAATTAGAATGTTGTTATTTCTATCATTGGTATCCAATTAGAATGTTGTTATTTCTATCATTGGTATCCAATTAGAATGTCGTTATTTCTATCATTGGTAACCAATTAGAATGTTGTTATTTCTATCATTGGTATCCAATTAGAATGTTGTTATTTCTATCATTGGTATCCAATTAGAATGTTGTTATTTCTATCATTGGTATCCAATTAGAATGTCGTTATTTCTATCATTGGTAACCAATTAGAATGTTGTTATTTCTATCATTGGTATCCAATTAGAATGTTGTTATTTCTATCATTGGTATCCAATTAGAATGTTGTTATTTCTATCATTGGTAACCAATTAGAATGTTGTTATTTCTATCATTGGTAACCAATTAGAATGTTGTTATTTCTATCATTGGTATCCAATTAGAATGTTGTTATTTCTATCATTGGTATCCAATTAGAATGTTGTTATTTCTATCATTGGTATCCAATTAGAATGTTGTTATTTCTATCATTGGTATCCAATTAGAATGTCGTTATTTCTATCATTGGTATCCAATTAGAATGTTGTTATTTCTATCATTGGTATCCAATTAGAATGTTGTTATTTCTATCATTGGTATCCAATTAGAATGTTGTTATTTCTATCATTGGTATCCAATTAGAATGTCGTTATTTCTATCATTGGTAACCAATTAGAATGTCGTTATTTCTATCATTGGTAACCAATTAGAATGTTGTTATTTCTATCATTGGTATCCAATTAGAATGTTGTTATTTCTATCATTGGTATCCAATTAGAATGTTGTTATTTCTATCATTGGTATCCAATTAGAATGTCGTTATTTCTATCATTGGTAACCAATTAGAATGTTGTTATTTCTATCATTGGTATCCAATTAGAATGTTGTTATTTCTATCATTGGTATCCAATTAGAATGTTGTTATTTCTATCATTGGTAACCAATTAGAATGTTGTTATTTCTATCATTGGTAACCAATTAGAAT